>JASTWR010001368.1:0-46639 GCA_030770355.1 Harpagoxenus sublaevis
GACGAGGATCTCACACGATTCCGAACGGACGGCCCTGCGACTGTCACTCGCGTTCTCTCTCTCTCTATCTCTCTCTCTCTCTCTCTCTTTCGCGCGCGCGTCAAATCGCGAATTCTCGCACGTGAACGTCGAGGTCGGGACGTGGGCCGATCAGAATCTCGTATACATCACTGATCACAGTGCCCTTCGGTAAACAAGACCCACTATTTTGTCACTCACAGCTCGCAGTTCGCATCTTCGCGAACTTTAACAACACTAGAGAGTCTAGAGATCCGAGCGTCTGCCATATTAACAATTTGCACGACCACGGTCAAGCGAGCAACCAAGTGCGGCACAGTCGGCATCGGCACTTGAAGTCACTTGAAGTGCCTGGCGCGTGCCGCGAGCCGCGTGCGTGTGCGCGCGAGAAAATCGAATCGATTTCCCCATATCATACTGATCGTACTACATACCATAGCCAATAGAATCGCTGCGACTACCCCATTACCCCAATCGCTTTCAAGATTCAAGGGGCATAGCATATCGACATTATCGACTAACTTTCACCTGTAATCACTGGACACTGAACTGAACTGAATAGTGAATAATCTATGGAGATTGGAGAGACAGAGACCAGTAGTAGCCAGTAGCCAAGGATTTGTGATAACGTTTTTATAAATATTAACATTTTACACGCTCGATTAAAATATATAACTTGTATCTCGCTTGTGATCTCGCCGAGGCTGAGGCTCGAGGCTCAAGGCTCGAATCTCACGCTGGATCAAGTGCCAGCCGAACGCGAAGCTAGAAAGCTAGCTGAATACGTACGAAACGAGAAGACGAAACAACGCGTTTGGCCCAAAAATGGCATTAATTAGGAGAGCCTCTCACGCTGGTAGTTGGTACTCGGACAATGGTAAGAGATCGAAAAATTTACACACATTTATTACTCTTTGCTCCTCCTTTTCTCTTCCTCGCGCTCGTCATCGTCAATAACGTTTACTTTGTTTACTCGACCAGAAAATCCCGATCAATGTGCATTTTGTTTTTGAAAATATTTTAATTACAAATTCTTATATTTTTATCATTTAACCGTTAGCTAATTGAATTAGCGTTTGTTCATTGATTGTGCGGTATAAAAATGGAAGTACGATAATATATACATATCTATATATTATGATAATATATATATATATATTGTATGATAATACGATAGTAAGAAACACATGCATAGTGCATACATATCCATATATATTTATTTATGTATAATTGTGTAATAAAAATTTTAACTTATACATTGTCAAAATCACAACTCTACATGCCATAGGTTCAGAATTGAGTAAACAGTTGGAAGGTTGGTTGAGTGCGGCTGACTTATCCCATGGACCTGCGAGAGCAATCATTGCCCCGTTAGTAAATTATTCATACAAAATATTTTTAAGTTTTTCGAGATAACAAACACATGTATAAAACATCCATAAAAATGTACAATTTTACAGGCATGCAGGCTATAGCTATTGTGGGGCATGTGCTGGTTTGCTTATCGACAAATTAGTCCTGTAGTCGTGTAAGTATGAATTATGTTAGCTATATTATTTTAGCATTTTAGAATTTTACTAAATAAGCATTTAGTTACAATTTACAATATATATCTACATATGTATAGAGACACATAATTTTACATCTTTCTTTATAACATCTATGTTATTTCCACATTATTTTTGTATTTGTAATAATATTATATTTGTAATTTGTAATAATGTCCTCTCGTTGTAATCATTATAAAAGACTCGGTCCATTTAAACGATATCGCAATCGCGATAGCTTAATAATTGCATCAATGTAAATTTTCATCATATAAAGTAGTCTCTATAACATATAGTTTAGTTTGTAATTTTTCAATTTCTCAGTCAAATGAACCGTGCAACGTGCTGTTATGCAGCCGTAGGATATTTATTCTAGGGCCTTCTCATCATGTGAGATTACCAGGTTGTGCCCTATCTTCGGCTTCCATTTACCGAACACCGTTATACGATCTACATATTGATCAACAAGGTGCTTATATGTAGATCTTGTTTTCGAACTATCCCTGCCATAAATATTGAAAAAATATATATACTTTATGTACAAAAAGTACTTCTCTCTTGTGAATATAAAGCACAATCCTCATCAATCAAATTCACTAAAACACATATCTGTTAACAGTGAGAAGAGAACTCGAAGAAACTGGTCATTTTGACTGCATGGATCTGAACACAGATGAAGAGGAACATAGCATTGAGATGCAGTTGCCGTTTATTGCTAAAGTTATGGAAGGGTACGTTTAGTGTATAAATTAATTCCCACCTTCCCACCTACAATAACAAGAGTACTGAAAATTATATTGATAAAAAATTTATAGTAAATAAACGAGGCTTGTACAACCTCCCTGTTTATTACTAAACAAGACAACAAGATTGGAAAATATTTACCTTATTTATATCTCATACATATACAGATTCAAAGACTCATTTACCATAATCCCAATTTTGGTGGGATCTTTGAGTCCGGAAAGAGAGGCGCTTTACGGGAGACTGTTAGCACCTTATATGGCCGATCCGCAAACATTGTTCGTCATTTCTTCAGATTTCTGTCATTGGGGACAACGTTTTCGCTATACTTACTACGATAGATCATGTGGGCCTATACACAGATCTATTCAAAATCTCGATAAAATGGTATGGTTTTCAATCTTTGTGAGAATGGTGAATAATCTCATTCATCGTAATTCACAAATATCGTAAAGTTTAATTCCATACGTTTATTAAATTAGGGTATGGACATTATAGAGACTTTAAATCCTCCAATGTTTACCGAATATCTTAAGAAATATGGTAATACTATATGCGGTCGGCATCCAATTGGCGTTTTATTGCAGGTAATACGAGAAAATTAAACGTTCGCATTACATAAGCGAGTTAGGGGCTGCGCACAATAAATGGAATAGGGAACAGGGAATAGAGAATAGGGTGACAGTTCAATATTAACATATGCATTATGCACATGGCATACAGAATATGGAATAAAATTTCATCACTGTTCCTCAGCGCTATTCCTCTGTTCCTCTATTCTGTGGTTAAAGAATCTCCATGTTAATATTGAACTGTTCCCAGTTTTCTATTCCATTTATTGTGCGCAGCCCCTTAGATTCTAATTCTTTTAGTTAGATAATGTATTCTATCTTTGCAGGCAATCCACAGTCTTAAAGGAAATACGAATGGTCAAAGAATGAATCTGAAATTTTTGAAATATGCTCAAAGTAGTCAATGTAACAATATGAATGACAGTTCTGTCAGTTATGCTAGTGCTTCCTTAGTTCTCGAGTGATAAAATTATAAGTATATGATTCAAGTATGTGGTCGTTGGCCAGTTTGAGTGTAAACACTTTCTTAAAGTGAAATGATGTTTATCACAGTGTAACATGTGAACAGTAAAATTCTATAAATTATTAAACAAAATTAGGCTGAACGTTGAGATTTTATAATGCAAGAGGAAAATATGAAGACACTGAATTTAACTGCTATAATTTTTAATATTATTTGTATTAGGCGGCTATTAACGCGACAGGTGTTGGGGCGAATGTTAATTCTTGCGCTACATGTAACGGATAGAAATGTTGTACCATTACCGAAACCTTTTGCATAAGCGCATTTTGGTTTATTACTTACAAAAGATATTCAGTACTTCCAGATTTCAATATGGGAAGGAGCTTAAATATTTCTTTGCTTTGATTCTCGATACAACTATTTTAGAATTAATAGCAAAGTGTGTGTTATATGCACTTTTGAGAAAGCAGATTTCAAACTATTGGCAAAGAAGAGAATATCGTTGGCAATACAAGTAAGATTAAGATTAAAGATATATTAAAATTATTAACTTATACATCTAAATTTATATTTTAAATTTGCTGTTTGTGTTGAAAATAATAAAATTTTTGCGGTGCTTGAATATTGTTTACGTTTAGGCCATTATAAATTAGCATAATTTTAAAGTTAAATGTTTTTAAGTTGGCATAGATTAATATAGACTAGAATTATGAAAATACATACTGTTATATAAAGGCAGTATTTTCGTAATTCTATATATACATGTAGGAAAGAGAGAGTATTTAAGAACATTATTTTTGAAATATTTCATGTGTACGGAAGTGAAACTATCAAATCTCTAGTTTCTTCAATCATGTATAATTTATCACATAAACAAAGCTTACTCACATTATTTCAGCATCTGTGATTTAAATTAAATTAAATTAAATTAAATTAAATGACTACTAGACTCGTGTGAACATTTTAATAAAGTCTCTTCTGTGCCCTTAGTATGAACAATCTGTGTTGTAATCGATATAATCAATACGAGAATTTTGGACTTAGGATTTAAAATACATATATACGTATAGTTTTCTTTTTCTTTCTTTTCATACAAAGCAATGGAACGATCTCATATCCTTCCTGTTCTATAATCTATTGTTACCTAAGTATAGAGGGGAGGGAGGGGAAATAAACCGAATAAGCTAAATATTATATTACTGTAACACGATGTAGGTTTGAAAAGGGGTCAGTATATATAACCTGCATGTATACAATAAAATTTTTAATTTCTAATTTTATTGTATATATATTGTATGTATATATATATATATACATACAATATATATATATATATATATATATATATATATATATATATATATATATATATATATATACCTATATTACGAACTTCCGCATCAAATATATTTCTCGAGAACGTAAATAATCTGCGATATAGAATCCTATCTCGCTAAAATATTAATTAAAATATACTGCATCAGATTCATTTCGCAGTAAGAAAACTCATTTGTGACAAAAATATTGTACGAAATCGTACAGCTGATCCTGCACGTGTTGCTTTTTCTATCTTTATATATCGAGGTAATAAGGTTTATATTTGTATGAAAAAAATATATATAATCCATACATATATTTCATAGACGTGTAATGAAATTATGTGAAGAAAAATATACAAGTTTCTGTACACAACTTGCTATAAATATCCCATAATTATCTCTGTATACAACTATAGCAAATCTCATCTTTCGCTCATTTCAATATATACATTAACAATTTCATAAACTTTCTGTTTTTATTTCTTGTAAATCTTTTATATTAACGATATAAAAAGATTTGCGATAATTGAATACAATATCATCTATGGTTTTTGCAGTCTTAGATGTTTGGTTACCGTTAAATATTTAGCTTGTTACATCTAGACAAATACTGTATTGTTGATCCAAGCCCATGTAGCAGTCAGAAATCAAGTAGAACGTTAACTTCGTCGGTCCTAAAATAAATGTCCAAATCTTTATTTCAAGAAACTCGTGAAGATACGACACACATGCGTTACAAATAAGTTGATAAGTTAAGTTTACCTAAGCTGTCAGGTGTAGTAAATTGCAATTGATGATATCTCTGCTGATTATTTATACCAGCTACCCTTTTCAGAGCCCACAATTCTCTACTTTGAGTGTCGCCTAGTACCAAGAACCAACTTTCATCTTTTCCTTTTAAAAACTTTGGACAGTGTGCTTTTAAAGTTTTAGAATTGTTCATTCTTTTCAACCCAACAGTTAATGTACATTCTTCATTTCGTCGAACAGCTACGGAATCGTCGTTATTAAGCTTCAACGTTATCCTCTTCTCAACGTCCCAAGAATTCTCCAACATCAAATCAACAGATATTATTGGCATATCTTTAATTACTTGATGGATCTAGAAAATAGTAATTTTGAGTTTTTTAATATGGATTTAACATCTCTTACAATATATAGATAATGGATATCAGAGAGACATCTTTCCAATTCTATTACCTCGCGTATTTGGTCTACCCGATACTCTCCTTCACGCAAAATCTTTGCAAGTCTGCTATAATTGTCGTATGTGATAGAACACAATATTGGAAGAGCCATCGACAATGATGAAAACAAGTGCAAATCTTCCTTCTTTATGTGTGGTAACGTCGTAATTGCAGATTCATCTATCCATCGTGCTTGCACAATCATTTGAAATAGTTGCATTATCCTTAATGTGCTCGTTAACCATCCACGTTCGGCGACTGTGTCGATCATTGCCTAAAAGATCTTTCCTGTTAGTTTATCGAGTCCAAATTAAAATAAAAATGAATAATACATATAAAAAAAGGCGTTAGTATGTCATATATATATATATATATATATATATCTTTCTTAGGAATCAAATTTATTCGTACCTGTATTATTCTGATTGCTTGATCGAGCACAGATTTCAAATCGGTGATATAATCGGTGCAAGGTAGTGGCAGCCTTGAGAAGTGCGCTTGCAGCAAAAGAAACGCTTTTGTATTTGGAGAATCATACTGATTCGCGGAGTAACGGCACAGTTTCGCTAGTTCCCTAATTCAAACATTTGCACTTGTAGAAAAGAATGAGCAAAAGAAGCGGATGATGAACAATTGTCACTTCCAATACTTACTCATTTAGCAATTCCTCGTTATGTCGCACGGGTAACTCGTTGTATTCGTGCGAGTTGCAGAGTATACGTAAGTACTGATCCAACGTCAAGTTCTCCTCGAGTGATTGCGTGAACATGAACATCGTATTGTGCGACAAATAATAGAATGACGCTATCTTACCCATCGGCAATGAAACTAGAGTTTGCTCGTCCTAGGTAGAATCATATCAAAACGTTACGTCTGTAATACTGTAAACTGTAAATCATTATGCTACTCCATTGGTTTTATCATCGTACCTCATCGTAATCGATACAATGTGAATCCATTAACGACTTTACGGTAGTTTCTACCAATCTCGAGAGATATTCGTTGATACAGCGAGGCTCCAAGATATCCAGATCATAATATTTCGGATTTTTCATCAATCTTCGAAAATAATATGTCCACGTTAAGTAATCGAGAAACTCTTGTTTGTTCTTGATGGTGCCAGCAACGATCTCGGCATTGATATGATCGGGTAATACTCCCATCAGACTCGATTCTACGGGGAACGGTTCGTATAAAAATTTCTTGTAGAAATTCTTCTTTAAGTCGTGCACAAGCACGACCGCCACACCGGAATTATCGAATTGCGGTCTGCCAGCGCGACCCATCATTTGGAGAACGTCCGTTATCGGCATATCTACGTAACGTTTCAGCTTGCCGTCGTAATATTCCGTGCCCTTTATCACCACCAGATGAGCGGGGAAATTAACACCCCAGGCCAAGGTGGCCGTAGCGATTAGTACCTAAATTAACAATTGATTAATACAACATTCATACACTTCCATGTGGGATAGTTGGAATAAAGTAAACTCTTTATTCCAACATAAATATCTTAAACAATTAATATATAAAATCCTTAAGGACTCTCGACAATTCAAATTCAATATAAATTGGCAATGAGAGTCAAAACGCGGTACTTATTGTTAGTGCGTGTTTTAATCAAAACTGATTTATTTCGAGATACAAGATTTTATATTCTGTACGTTTCCAACATATTAACTGCGCGCCGATTATTTGTCGGACTTAAAACACAGCTATCATTGGAACATTAGAAATTCCCTCTCTCTTCCCTAATCAAATCGATATCGATTTAATATTAAAATCACTGTAAATTTATATTGAATTTGAATTTTCGAGAGTCCTTAAGGATTTTATATATTAATTGTTTATTCACGTCGCTGAGAAAGACGTTCAAATTATTGTTATCCAGTTATTGCGATAAATATTACCACATGCCCCGGTAGTCGAATTGGTAAGACGCCCGAACGGAATGCGGGAGATTCCAGGTTCGAACCCTGGCTGGGGTAATATTTTTCGCAATAAGTTCTTTACAGTGATTTTAATATTAAATCGATATCGATTTGATTAAGGAAGAGAGAGGGAATTTCTAATGTTCCAATGATAGCTGTGTTTTAAGTCCGACAAATAATCTGCGCGCAGTTAATATGTTGGAAACTATCTGTACGGAATATCGGATCTTGTATCTCGAAATAAATCAGTTTTGATTAAAACACGCACTAACAATAAGTACCGCGTTTTGACTCTCATTGTCAATTTATATTGAATATAAATATCTTAATTGTTCCAATAATACATGTATCGTATTATGTCGAATTGTAATCAAAGCTGTTCCAAGCATCTACAGTTGCAGCATGCATATTGCATACCTGTATCTTATTATTGACAAATAATTCCTCGACGGTTCTCCTGTCTCTGTCTTGAAGACCGGCGTGATGAAGACCAATTCCAAAGGCGAGCGTGAGCTTTAGGTTCGAGTCATTTATATTCTCCAGAATGTCGTTCATCTGTTCTTCTGGCATATGTAACCACTGCTTGGGATTATCCTCCGCCGCGAGATAGGCGATCAGATCTAGGGCAGTCAAGCGCGTTTGCCTACGAGAGGATACAAATACGAGAGAGGGACTGGTGGGCGCGTGTTGTCTAATCGCCTGGAAGGTTGGTCTGTTCATGGTCGCCATCCGGGGACAATAGTGTTTGCCAGGAAATCCGCTGATGTGTACCTCCAGCGGCACGGGTCTCACGGACGGCCGGAAATTGTAGAGGCCCATCTCTTTGATACCGAGCCAGTTGGCCAGGTCTATCGCGTTGGCCAGCGCGGTCGAGAGGCCGACGACTCTGACCTTGTTGTGCGTGTGCGAGGATATGAAATTGGTACGGGAAACGATAACCTCGAGCACCGGCCCGCGGTCCTCGCCCAGCAGGTGAATCTCGTCGATCACTATAAGCACCACTTTCTTCACGTAGCTACGCGTTTGCCAGCTCCGGCTAATACCGTCCCACTTCTCAGGCGTCGTGACGATCACACTCGCGCCGGCTATAAACTTTATGTCGGGTGACACGTCTCCGGTAAGTTCCACCACCTTCTTACCTAGCCGCTCCTCCAGTCGTATCTTCCAGTCATTTATGCGCTCCCTGACCAGAGCTTTCAGGGGAGCTATATAAACGACCTTCCGATCGGGATGCTGTTCGAAAACGCGAAACATGGCTATCTCAGCCGCGATAGTTTTCCCCGAGCCAGTCGGAGCGCCGAGGAGAACATTGTTGTCCGTGTGATACAGACAGTGGAAGATCTGCGTCTGTATCGGATTAAAGTGGGAAAAATTGTACAAGCTCTCAAAGTTTGAATTTTTCAGGGCGGTTATCGGTAACGGCTGCAATTCCAGGAGATTGGTGTGCGGGGGATGAGTCTCCGGGAGAATGAGATCGTGGAGGGTCAACGGAAATGTGCCCTCACAACCGAGCCAATGATCGCTCGTAACTTTCAGCAGATATTGCGACGGCAACGATTCGGACGGCAACGGTATGGTCACGACGAGTTGTTGCTCGAGATGCTGACAGACCATCTTCTTCGTAAGGATAAAATACTCGTGATGATAAATAAAGTTATTATCCGGATCCTCGATCCATATCCAGAAGGCCTGCGAATTCTTCCCGTGAACCTTGTCGTTCCAGTGGAACTGCGGGATCACGTTGAGCCGTATCCTCAAGACGGTGCGCGTGATAGGTTGTAAACTATATTCTACGTCCAACGCGGGCAATTCGTCGCAACACTTCTTCACTAGGCTCGCCGCCCGTTGGTCCCGCAAAATATTACCGACCTCCTTCACGTCCATTTCCTGCAACCGATAGATCTCGAGGTTCCGTGCCTCGATCTTCTCAACGATCTCCATGGAGAGGCAATCGAATTGGCGCAGTGGCTGCAGAAAGTCCCACTGTTGCGCCTCGAACATCTTTGCTATCTGCAGCAGTCGTCCGGCCATTATCGCGTTGTTGCGCCTGAGCATGATCTCGAATAGCGCCCTGGCTATCCGCATGGCGTTCTGCGTGACATAGGCCTGATCGGATATCAATGAGGCCGTGTCCACCCGGGCCCTGGACAGATATGTTTGCAGCAATATATTGACCTTACCGTGGACATTCTCCACGCCGCCTTGTGGCACGAGCTGGCATTCTCGTGCCAGCTCGTCTAACTCGTTCATCTCGTCGTCTCGTACCTTGAGCTGCTCGAATTCCTGAGCGAGCGATATCATCGCCAGAATCTCCGTCTCGGTCATGACAGCCTTCTGGTGGTTCTGGTACTCGTTGAAGATCTCGATCGTGTCGTACTTGAGATAGTAGTGGCTCGCGATACGTCCTAAATCAGTCGCGTTAAGATCACCGGTGCGCTCGTCGTACCTGATCATCCGCGCTTTGTCCAGCGCCTTGGCGGCCCCGTCCACGAGCTCCTTTCGCTTCTTCTCGAGATTCGTATCGTTTAGGAGAGTTTGATATACCATGCCGTACACCTGAAAATTCAATTTCATTCGTACAAAGAGGTAGGTGTAGCTTAACCATTCGACCGCTTCCGTCACATTTGATATCGTGCCTAACGCTATCTCGGCATTCAGATTGTCGGCCAAATACGTGATAAAGCTGCTCTCGATCGGTATTTGATTCGTTAGTAGCGATAGATAGTGAGAGAGCTTGTTGTGCGACGTAATGATGATTGCATGTCCCGACTTGTCGAATTGCGGCCTGCCGGCACGACCGAAGATCTGCAGGACGTCCAGGATGCCTAGATCCACGTACGAGCCATGCTTCGAATCGTATATCTCGGTGCCGCGGATGATGACCGCGTGGGCGGGCAGATTCACGCCCCAAGCTAGCGTGGCGGTGCACACCAGCACTTTGATCAGGCCGTCGGCGAAGTATTTCTCAACGAGATTCCTGTCGGTGCGCAACAAGCCAGCGTGATGTACCGACAGGCCGCTGTTGAATAACTCACCGAGATGCTTGTTGCGCGACCTTGCAAACGCCTTGTTCACATACTTGGCCTGCCTGTCCGCGTCGCGAAAATACTTGAGCGTATCGTTCCTCGATGCCAGTTCCTTCAGGACATTCGCCATCCTCACGGTGGCGTTTCGCGCGTGCACAAATACCATTACCTGATGGCCCTGTCGCACCATCTCCACGACGTTATTGTAACACACGAGGTCCATGTCGGTCATCTGCTGCAACGGCTTGACGGCCTTCACGCCGATGAAGGTTTGACTGAGGGGCACCGGCCGGAAGCGGTGATCGAAATAGAATAATCCCTTATGCGGGTTGACGCGCAAAAATCGCGCGACGTCCACGTAATTCGGAAGCGTGGCGGACAGCCCGACTATCCTGATCATGCTCTGCGATGACTCCACCTGGCGCAGGGTTCTCGCTACCAGCGCCTCTACCACAGGTCCCCTGTCACCGTGCAGCAAGTGCACCTCGTCGATTATGAGCAATCTCACGATACTAGTGAGGGAAATGTCGCCCGTACCCTTTCTCGTGACGACATCCCACTTTTCCGGCGTAGTCACTATCATCTGAGTCTGTTGGATCTCTTGCTTTGTCAGTTGCATGTCGCCGGTCAGCTCGCGAACGCACACGCCCAGAGGACCGAGTCTCTTGTTAAAGTTGGCGGTCATCTCCGCCGCTAGGGCCTTCATTGGCGCGATATAGATTATTTTAAATTGACTCTTCTCCAACTGTCCGTCTCGAATGTTTTGCTTCAATTGATGCACCACAGTCAGCATGGCCACGTTTGTCTTTCCCGCTCCGGTCGGGGCGCAAATCAGGAGGTTCTCGTTAGTGTTGTACGCCGCGTTGAAAACTATACTTTGAATGTTATTTAATGACCTTACGCCACTGAAAGCCATTTGGCCGATCTCATCCAGAGTAGATATCGACACGGGATCTATTTTAACGTCAATAGATTCTTGCTTCGATATCGGTATATGTACTTGTTCGCAAAGTTCGCTATCCTTCCTTGTAACATCTTCGGCCAACAGTAACTTTTGCCCCGACACAACACTCGCTCGCTTAGCACTCGGTTTAGAATCAAATACAAATGGAAAATTTTCCTGCCCGCCTCTCTCCAGAGCATTATTTTTAGGAAATAGCGGGGCACGCATGGCTTTCAATGCCTCTTGTTTCTTAATTTGCAGCTCGATCGAATCAAATTCTCTTTCCTCGGTTTCCGACTTGGCGTCTCGCTTGTTCGCCATTCTGTTCATCTTCTTTTCCTCCTTACGTACTTGCTTGCATAGTTGCTTTTCAATTTCGGATTGTACAGTTACTTGGCCACTCATTATAGGGCCCTGCACAGCTGTTTGCGGTCTCTTCGTCACCTTTGGGTACGAATATATCGATACGATGGTCTTCTGATGTTCAATAATGTATTTGATAAATTCAAAGTGTTCACAACCTAACATATCGAACAGTTCCGTTTGTATATTTTGAGAGGTCTTTAATTTTTCTACTATTTCTGTTGCAAAATCCTGATATGACCTTAGTTCACTATACTTGTAGCAACGTTGCAATCCTACTGTGAATGTCGCTTTGTCAAACTACAATTGAAAGATAAAAGAAGATTGGAAAATTGATTGTAAGATTAATTTCTTTTTTTGTTCAAACATTTAATAGATACTCACTACAGACTTTTTCTGTATTAAAGGTTTCGTTTCATTTATCATCATTGTAAATTTATCAGTATTCGAATTTGTCTTCTCTGTAGACATATTGTGAAGTTCAACGGTATCGGGCCATATGGCTCTAGCTCGATTATAAGGAATATCTGCGCCAAAGATCTGTGAATCTGGAGAGTTTGCATTCTCTTTGGATTCTGATAACAATTCTATAGCTTCTTCATGACACTCCCTCTGAATTTTAGTGACTATCTATATAGGATTGCAAGGAAATAAAAAGTCCAAAATAACGTATGTTGAGCGACAAAAACCAAACATATAGAATTATAGAATACATTGTATTTTATACCTGCATCATAGCTTTTGCATGTTGATACGTTAAATTTCCCGATTTTTGGCCAAGTATATTGTATTTCTCTCGCGTTAAATTTCTGTCTTCAATTAATAAACGCAACGCATAAACTGTGAACTCATTAATAACATCTGGGCAGTCGTTCGCTGGAAAAAAAAATGAAATTTTAAAATTAAGTTAAAAGTTATTTAGTTACAATAGAAATACTTATTAAACAAAATATGTTATCCAATAGAATGTAGAGTATTGTGTCAATAGTTTCTCAAATTTAATTGAAAGTTTAAAGTTAAAAGAGATCATATTTATTAAAAATAAGAGTATATCTTAATTATTATTTATTACGTAGTAAATTTTTTGTTTTATTATTTATTACTCACCTAAAGCTTGTTGCACAATGTTTCTCAATGCTTGCAAATGTGCCATAAGATCTTTAGATGCACTTTTGCATCTATCATGCCAATGAAGACTGCTTGTAACATACAAATATGCTTAATGTAATATTAAGATGTACACGTGTGTGTGTGTGTGTGTGTGTGTGTGTGTGTTGCAATCTAATAATAGTACACACACACACACACACACACACACACACACATACACACACACATTACATCTAATATTTCTAGCAAATAAAACATAAAATCTTTATAAATCCACAAGATTTGTTAAATATTCCATAAATATTTTTTTCAACATAACATATCCATTTACCTTTTTAATCTTTTTGTCCGTTCCTCTCTTTTTTTCACCAAGTCATTTGGTTCGAAGTCTAACGTTTCTCCTCTACGCTCTAGAGAAGTAAACATCCGCAGAGATCTAGTGATACGTGGTAATTTTGGCATTGTGTATTACCTATAAATTAAATTTGAGATATTATTGATATATGTTATGTAGTATATATTACATCTATACTATACATTTTACACCTTTCAAAATGCCTATATAACGTAAATAGGACATCTGTTATTTTGCACATCTTTGACTTACAAACTATAATTTGTAATATAAAAGATCTGCATTACAGAAAGACGGAAAATAATATTTATTTCATAATATTGCATAAAGATAAAACATAGTTTTTTGTATTATTTGCTTATAGATTTTAAAACAGGCACGAACCAAGGTAGATGATATATCTATAACAATGAAAAATTTTGTAGGTTATCAAACTGATAAAATATCACAAATTGAGCCCAAGACAAATTACAGCCTAGCTAGATGATATATTACAATTACAGATTTAAACGCTTAAAATCAAATTGAAAGATTTAAGAGTATAAGACTTTTGTTATCCCCTAATAATAATCATTCGAAATCTTCCTTACAACAGACTAAAAACCTACGAACGTTATCGAGCTAATTGAGCTTTAATCCGAGATTGCAGCTTACATGCGCGAAACATTTGGAGTTAACGTGACCTGCAGATTAATATTAGAATGGTCCAATGTACTTTTATAAATCGTTAAAACTGTTCAGTGTTCTCTACATGCAGGCGCGCGTGTATTGCTGGGTCTACATAGAGGTTGCAAGATGTAAGCAGTAAGCTATTGACTAATGGGATTTTTACAATTTAAAAATAATCGACTGTGGTTGGTCAATAGCTTACTGCTTACATCTTACAACCTCTATGTAGACGGTAGACCCAGCATATCGTGTATGCAAATTAATAGTAATAATAGTTAGTAGTAGTGATAGTCTGATGACTGTTAGTGATGATATAGTACAGTGATAGTTAATAGGTAGTGATATCAACTGATGTCGACGCCTTCGGCCTTAAGGCTATTCTACAATTGCGTAAGAGTAGGGAGTAAGAGTAAGAGTAAGAAATTGACCAATTACATACCTTGTTTACGCCACCGCGTAAACAAGGTAATATATGAAATCTATCAATCTTGAGACGGTCTGGTATTGCATAAGCAGACTTGATCAAGATCGTCTTAAGCGTTGACTTGAGATTGGACTATGAATACCGGCCCGATACTCCGATACGCGACAATTACCTCGCTCGCGTAAACAAGGTAACAATCAATTATTCTCCTCAAATACAACTGTGATTGGTCAATTTCTTACTCTTACTCTTTACTCTTACGCAATTGTAGAATAGCCTACACATACACGTCTGAGATATTTGTGTAAAAATCAGAGTCTCATCAAGTCATCACATTACACGATATAACTCAATACTTCCGAACAAAAAACATATATTTGCTCTTTCGTTTGTTTAATTATAATTTTATAATTGAGCAAGTATCGAATATTAGTATATCTCAAGCTCAAGCAATAAATCGAGTAAACGAGAGTCGTAAACGCGGTAAACGAAACGTTTAAAAAACATGTAAGCATGTCTCTCGTAAATGAGTCAATAATCACGACCACACCACACGACTCCACGCAAACTGGAAAATGTTTCAGTCTATTTCGCAATTTCGCATTCGCAGTTCGCTACACAATAAGAATAATAAGATCCGGGTTTCGATCGACATTTACATACCGGGAAGGAGCTTTTGGTTTTGGTAATTTGGTAATAGCGGCTTTGATAACAATTGAAATTGCGTAAGAAAGAACAATGACCGTCAACTATCAAAATAATACAGGAATTGCAGGAAAGCCCATTCCTAGCCACGTGAACCGTGAACGTCGTCTGACGACGATGTCAACTGCGATCGTGCGACGACACTTGTCCTGATCGCATTTTTGCGACTGTCAGTCTGTCCGACTGTCGGTTGTCACGCGTTAGCCGTTTTTCAGCAGTTCGAATCTGCCATCGCCATGTTTATTTTCTAGTCGTGACTCGTGAGTCGTGCCGTCGTGCATGTGGTGCGTCGCGTTCGCGTGCCAGTGCAGCAGTGCCATAGGCCTAGTTTACACCGACCGTTTGATACGCGTACCAAGTACTATATCCGTATCAAATCCGTATCAAATCTCGGTTTACACCGGGATAACCCGAGATTTAATACGGATTTGATACAGATATAGTACTTGGTACGCGTATCAAACGGTCCGGTGTAAACTAGGCCATTGACTTATAGCGTTTTCGATTGAAGCGGATTTGATCGACCCGAGATCGATTAATGACGTCACTTTTGCATTTCGACCAATAGTATTACTCGATTTGCTGAAGTGACGTCATTAATCGCTCTCGGGTCGATCAAATCCGCTTCAATCGAAAACGCTATTATATAGATAGACCGGCCCCTGCCGTGTGAGAGCACGCGATAGAAGATGAACGGTGCAGACATAGCCGCGCGCATGATACAAAGACAAGGGTATGCTCACTTGGTGGTAACCCATTGCGCAGAAATACGGAATAGTGGGGATGTCACCATACTACGTCATACTCGACTGTTTCCGGAACGGTTCGAGCAGGTTCGGCTCGAAATATGGCTGCATTTCTCGAGTCGAAACTCGAGAAATGCCGACTATAAACAACGGAGATTGGATACAATTTATTTCTCGCGGTAAATGTATGTACCCCTCAGAAGATATGATAGCAACTGCGCGAATAATGAATATCAAATTCGAAAAATATCACGGATCAAATCTTCGAAAAGATCAATTAATATTTAATAAATTGGCTGATATTATACATGACAAAATACAACCAATTCAACTACCACGCGATGTTATTTATTGTGCCTTGTTCGAACACGAACATATATCCGAGTTCGTGTAATTAATCTCGGCAGATATGTGAAAGCAATAGAAAAAAAAATAGAAGAAGGAAATTAGTAAAATTACTAATAATAAAATATTTTAATACACATCTTTGTTGTTTTATTTTCCTGGAATACATTTCTTTAATTATTATTTTAAAATTTATTAATTTAATATTAAATTATTTAATTTAATGTTTTATTTCTTAATCCCTTAATTTCGCTTTTTATACATTTTTATTTAAATAATAATTTATCAAATTAATTTATTGCCCATTTCATTTACATATTTATTATTTATTTAATTAACACTGTTAACAATTTTAATACTTTGTTGATTAAAAAAAAAGTATACTTTATTAATAAAATATTATTTATATATATATATATACAATTTAGCCGTCAAAGAACCTCAAATATATACTTTGTATCCCACATCTTAGTAAAGTATTTCGTATTAACGTATGTACTACATTATAGAAATTTTACAATAATGTATAACTTTTGTATAATGTATAACTTTTATGCAATGACGTCTAAACAATGGCAAAATAGTAACTTTCTATACTGTGTATTGTAAAGAAATGATAGTAACTTCGAATTTACCGCATAATGATGACGTAGAATGGTGACAATTCTGATTGGCCGTTGACCGTCACGTGATTTATATATGCGCGTAAGCATACCCTTGTCTGTGTATCATGGCCGCGCGGTCGTAGTCCTCTCTCTTTCTACTGATCGCTTGGTGGGGATAAAAGTCTAGCCCGGCTATTCCCTACTAATCCCCACTCTAGACTTCTATCCCCACCAAGCAATCAGTAGAAAGAGAGAGGACTACGACCGCGCGGCTATGTCTGCACCATGGTGGAAGTATACAAGGTGAAGCCGTGCGCATAATGGCGGTATCATGGCCAGAGAACCAATCAGAACTGCCCCCACACTAAAAGGCGGTAATTCGAAATGAGATAATTTCAATAAAATAAAAACACAGTTTTGCCAGATTAAAACAAGTATATTAATTAATGTTTACATGAGAAACAACAAAATAAAACTAAAAATTATACTTTTTATAAAATAAACAGAAATGATTTTAAAAACTTTATAATATTACAACCTAATAATATAGCATTACAACCTTTATAACGTAATGAGATATAGTACAGGTTACAGTTGTAATTTCATTACATACCACGTTTTATCTTATAATCTTTATCCCTCTGGCAAGCCTTCAACCACTTTATTCTAAACTCTGGATCTTTCGGAAATGAGTAAAACTTTACTTTTTTCATAAAAAGGACATTCGTCCGATTTTTACAATTTTTTACAAAGCAGCTCAGCATTTTCGATCGTTTATTTGCGCAATGCACTATTAATCTTTCACTGTTTAATGCACAACAAGCACAATCTGTGTTTACTATATTGCTATGTTGGTCATAGTGGATTTTATGTTTGGGGGCACTTCTGATTGGTTGACTGCTCCCCTCCACTTTTGAACCACTGCGCATCCACCGGACGGCTTCACCTTGTATACTTCCACCATGGTCTGCACCGTTCATCTTCTATCGCGTGCTCTCACGGCAGGGGCCGGTCTATCTATATAAGTCTATGGCCAGTGCAGTGTGCACTGTGCACTAGAGTCCTAGGACTCTAGTGTGCACTAGAGATCCTCAAGTAAGAGATTGGACACCGTTTAAGGCCATCACACACAAAATGCATAACGTCGCATAAGCATAGCATAAGACCGCTGGACCAATGAGCATCTTATGTAAATTAATATAGCGACTTTATGCTGGATGCTCATTGGTCCAGCGTAGAGTCCTATATTATAAGAGAAGCGAAATCGATACTCCCTCCATGGTTCCCATAAACCCCGCAGCTGATCCATAAACCCCGCAGCTGACCGTTTGTAAACATGTGTATGCACACGGACACCACACGGACACCACACGGGGTCGAGAGTCTCGGTTTTGATTGGTGCCGCGGTCAGCCAATCAGCAAGCGTGCCGTCAATTTCGCTTCTCTTATAATATAGGACTCTAGTCCAGCGGTCTTAAGCTGAAATTTCATGCGAGCGAAGAAAAGCCAGCGTTTACCCCCACTCCACCTTCACTGTAAAGCCAGCGTAGAATAGCTAACGCTATCGCCTTTATCATTTTCATGGAGCGAAGAAAAGCTGGCGTATTACCCTCACTCCACGCAATGCAAAGTAGCATTAAAAAGCTCAGCTAACGCTACTTAACCTAGAAGAAGAAGAACTGTGTATAATAAAAATGGAGTACTCCAATTATTATAAACAGTACATCGCGTACGTTGAATATTACAGACGTACAGTAGCAGCGCAACGAGACTGCCAAATAAAGCCGCTTTGTCAGTCGGTTGTGTTGGTGGAGGAGGAGGAGGTATAAACGGCGGAATATTACTCGAATTTCATCTCAAGAACGTGTCAAATGAGATACTAAGGTCCGAATTAATAGAAATTTCTCAGTTGTCAAGATCAGTCTGTCTTTGTCTCGCGTATAACGTTTTACCATACGCTAGACAAAGACAGACTGATCTTGAAAACTGAGAAATGTCTATTAATTCGGACCTAAGAATGGAATTTTTATACTTTATACTTTGACTCACAATCAGTTTAATAATCATGTTTCGATTAGAAATCAACTGACGTTGTTTTCAGCTGAGAAGCAGAACGATTATTATTTTACCTTATGGATGTATTATAGCGGAAGCCTGATCGCAGTTTCAATTTCTATTATCCAAGCTAAGACATATCGGATATATAATAAGTTATTTTGTATATAAATTTTCTATTTTTCTATTTTTATTGTATTACATTAAAATTAGGGATCAATAGAAAAAAATTATTAGCAATGCGTATATTTCCACATAGAGAATTTCCATAGATACTAAATAAACAATATTTTCAATATTGTTCAAATAGAGTAGCTATGTGTGAATTACATAGCAAATACACAAAAATATAAACAAAAAGTGTTTTTACAATCCAAAATCATAATTCAAGTTAATTAGTTAATAAATCTACAAATAATATGCTATTGTTGAATAAAAATAAAATTAAAATCTATAACATGAGATACGATAATATACACGAGCGTGATATAGATACATATATCAATTTTAAGATTGCGCAACGGCCAACATCTCGTCTTGATGAATTAAATGTATATAGTATGATTTACAAGGCCCATCAATTTCGATAACGATGCAGCCCATGTATCTAGAAGAGCAGCTTGTTCTATGCGTTCCAGTAAAACGGACTACGTCAGCTAGGCGATCTGTACGCGCGCTGATTACTCCAGTCTCTACCAAATTGCAAAGACATGCTTCTGTTTCTTCAGTCGGAAGATCTAGTAACTCATCCATGCGAGTTAATGTAATCTAAAAAAATGTTTCTTTATATATCTACATTCTATGCATGATATTATTAAAGTAAGACTATCGTCAAATAAATATTTTACTATTTCATATTTTTCAACTAAATTTCGAATATTGACAATTTTGTATGATATAACTTAATACATATATACTTTTCATTATCATTTAAACACGTTCTGAATAATATATAAACTTACATGTTCTACAACACGGTTCCGCAAATCTGCCCATCGTTTGCATCCCAAGGATGCGGATCTATTTCATTTTTGTGAAGCATATTTTCACATATGCCACAGGTGTACAATAGAGTTTCCTACAATATAACAAATACAAATTAACACAATATAACAAATAAATTTATATAACTTAAATAAATAAGAAATAAAGAGCAACCTAACCTATAAGTATGCTCATTACTGTATAATATATACTAACTTCGTTTGTATTTTCTGGCGATGTAAAATTATCGGTCCCTTCAGCCATACTAATAATTTTTTAACTTCTTTCTTATAATTTTTTAACTTCTTTCTCTCTGTGTCACCACGTGTACTTCTTTATTTCTGTGTCACCACGTGTTTTCGGCTTGCATAAGATACTTCATAACAATCATCAACATGATGTTTGGATACATAATATTATACTGGCACTTTTATATAATAATAAGTAATCGAAGTATGTAAAAGCTTTCTTTTTCAATCAGCTCCGAAATTTGATGGAGTATACTGTATCCGCGTTGACAACGGATTTTTGACGCGTTCGTTCCGCGAGTTTGTTTCTCCTTATATTACATGAAGCACAATTTGCGCGGAAAAGCGGAACAGTATAGTGACAAATAGACATTTGTATTCATTTCTTAAAATTGTGTTCACTTAATTCATTGCAATTTTTATTAATATGCTTATCTTTTCAACTTATCTATTGAACACAAGCATTTTAATCAATAAATACCGTCAAAAATTAATATTTTATAATTCTCCGTTCCGCTTTTCCGCTCAAAATATGCTCCATGTAATATAAGGCATTCAAAACAGACGGAACGGAACGCGGAAATCTAGTAAATTTTGTCTTCCGCGTTTCCGCGTTTCCGCGTTTCCGCGCTTCCGCGCTTCATGTACTGTCACCCTGAGGCACGAGGAACCGGAGGGCGGAGGCGGGAGGACAGCGG
Organism: Harpagoxenus sublaevis; assembly: GCA_030770355.1. Taxonomy (NCBI): domain Eukaryota; kingdom Metazoa; phylum Arthropoda; class Insecta; order Hymenoptera; family Formicidae; genus Harpagoxenus; species Harpagoxenus sublaevis. The sequence continues at coordinate 21,055 of JASTWR010001368.1, forward strand.
AGCTGCGGAGGAACGTTTTCGGTCTTCGTGTCTTCGTGTCTGTCTGTCTGTACTCTGTCTATTCGTGTCTTCGTCTGGTCCGTCTGGTCTCGACTCTCGCGCTCTCGCGGGACGTCGTCCGAGTCTTCTTCTTCTTCTTTAAACCCCCGATGGATATCTGGCTCCAGTGAACGTCGTCCGAGTCGTGGTCGTGGGGTCGCTCGACCGGCTCGACTCTCGTCTCGTGTCTCATGGTGTGCGTGGTGCACGGGGGTGAAACTCGTAGGAGAAGGGGAGAAACATCATGACGGCAGCTCCAGGCAGGATCGGGGGTAATGCGCGCGCATATCGTGAGCCGAAGCAAGCCGAACGTCGATCGGGCATGGTCGGCGTCGGAGACTCGGAGTGAAAGTGAAAAGTCATTGTGCCTACTGCCTGCCATATTGAATTTCGGTGGTGCCTCGTGGATCGCGATCGCGGAGTATCAGGGGCTCTTCTTCTTCTTATCCACCGAAAGACTCACACTGCCGATCGACCGTTCCAGTGTTTGGAGTGCCACAAAAATTTCCCCACTTGACGCTACATAATTGTCAATCGCGACCGCTTCCTTGCATTTACTGCGGTCGGCGGTTCATGGATAAGACCAGTCTAGCGAAACACGAGGAGTCAGGTATACGCCTAACACCTAACGAACAACGCTACATGTCAGAAGACCTTCCACACCATAACCGACTTGAGTGTGCACAAGAAGCATCACGATCCCGACAAGAAGTTTGATTGCGAAGTGTGCGATCGCGAGTTCAACAGGCTGAACAATCTACAGAGACACATGCTGGTACATCAACATCAAGTACGTATAAGTATTTCACTCGGACTATCTTTTATTTTTCTCAATTCTTAGAATCATATTTTCTCTTTAGTTGTTACACTTTGCTTTCTTTTTTGATTTTGCCTTATCTCTTTCCTATAATTGCATTCTTTTTGCTACCAATTTTATTTGTGAATATACAATATATATATATATATATATATATATATATATATATTTGTGTATATATATTTGTGAATCTGTCTTTTAAGTGTGTGAATCTAATTGTATTGTTTAATTTTTTAGACTGCTGCTACCGAAGGCAATACCGAAGGTCCTGAAAGGAAGTAATAAGACCATCTAGCGAAACACGAGGAGTCAGGTATACGCCTAACGAACAACGCTACATGTCAGAAGACCTTCCACACCATAACCGACTTGAGTATGCACAAGAAGCATCACAGATGAGCGAGAAAAACCGGTAATGTTAATGTAGTCGTACAGATTAGTATGTAGCATTCTGTGATATGTAGTTTACTCGCGTATAGGATTCGACGATTATAGAGTTGCTTAAGCGTAATACATGCATACAATCAGGCTATTTGCAAGAATATTTGATATCAAAATGTATTTTATGTTACACACTTTGACATAAAAATGTATTTTATGTTAAACTTTGAAATTAAAATGTCTATTATTATAGACTTTATTTGAAATCAACATGTATTTTATGTTACACACTGACATAAAAATGTATTTCATGTTAAACTTTGAAATTAAAATAGACTTTATTTGAAATCAAAATGTATTTTATGTTACACACTTTGACATAAAAATGTAATTATATGTTACACACTTTGAAATAGAAATGTATTTCATGTTATAAATTTTGAAATAAAAATGTATTTTATTTTATATGCAATTAATTTGTTCTTTATTGCGCATTCCCTCATTTAATGACGAAAATAACATTATTTATTAACATATATTATTCTATATTATTTACAGTTCATATAGGCCGTGTTCCGATATACACTGCCAGTATTGAAAATCTATACTTTACGTATAACGTAAATTATAGATTTTCAGTACTGGCAGTGTATTCGGAACACAGCCACAGATATAGAACGTAGTACCAGCTCCAGGCCACTTGGAGCGCGTCGATCGCGCGGCGTTTCGTGTTTCCAATGTTATACACAGAGCTTGCACTTCTAATTGTATATGTTCTGTGGCGTGGTGTGCCGTGTGGTGCCCACCCATGGTGGAAAGAATACATGGTGTGCGCAAAACGACTCTTTCTCTGTCTAAAATCTATCGTTTCTTTCTGATTGCGACACGAAAAAATATATGTCTACCAACATAAAAAATTCCTAGAATTCTAGGGATATAAGTGGCGGTACATTGCAGATTTTGCTCTATTTTGCTACGCTGACTAGACTGTAACAATATGTACATACAACTACATACGTGCATATGTACGAATGTGTATTATATGACATTAATTGATAATTCGTTAATCGTGTGAAATTATACATGTAAAAGTATACAGTTTGTTGCATAAATAAAAACCTGTAAATCTCGAATGTATTCCTTCTTACTATTTGTTATCTTTATTGTTTCTTTTACATCTTAATACATACTTTAATATAAAAAAAAATATTTAAAAAATATTAATATTAAAAATAAAAAATTGCACAAATAAAATTAATAAGTGTGTTTTCATGTTTTTCAATCCTTTCTCGACAGTGTGGTATTATTTTGAGAAACATTTCTTGAAACAACTTTTTCTTCTTGCATACTAACATAAGTTTCGAAACATAAGAAATTAAGAAAGTGAGAGTTGTATTAAATAAAAATATAATTTATTACAATATTACTATAAATTTCACTTTAAGGTACATATATTTATATACATTATTTCATTCTGTCAAGTATACTTACATAATTAATACAAAATTACAAACGTTATTGTACATTGTTTTTTCTCGAGTAGATGAGTAGATGTTGGTACAGCAGTTGACAAAAGTCGTCTTTTAAAAATATTTTCTCCTCTCTTTCTCTTCGATTGAATGAAAGATTCCGGAGCAAAGTGTACGGAGCAAATTCGTGCTTAAATAACAGATAAAAAAGATACATTACAAAACTTCTGATCTTTCAAACAATATAGTTTTTGTTACTTCATGATACAGTATATCAAAATAAACAAATTTAAATTTTATCATGCAGAGGCATACCGTTAACGATGTTCGAAGGCAATATAACAACCTCTACAATGCTCCGAAACCATCCTTCACGGATAATTTTGTTATCCGGTAATTTATGAAAATTTGCTTGCTCCGGTGTGCATGTTCTGCAATTATTTTCACAGTTTTTCACTATGCAGCGCACCATTTTCAATGATTTTTCACGTTTCACGACGCTCACGTTTCGACAGAGAATGTCAACAACGACAAATGCAGAAGTAAAGTAAGATCAAGTAAGATAGAAGAGAATAACCAGAGAGTGCGAGAAGGATGTTTAGACACCAATCGTACCAAACTTTCAAAGCTAAACATTTTGTTTTTCGAAGTTGCCTGCCCTGTGTTTTTTCGTGCGCCAAAGGCTGAAAAGGGGCGTGGTTTACGAGTTTTGCGCACACCATGTATTCTTTCCACCATGTGCCCACCGCAGCCAGCGCAGCGGTGTTTTTCCTCGAGGACCTCGAGACCTCGAGACGGTTCGAGGCTTCGAGGTCCGAGTCCGAGACTCCGAGGCGGTCGCTCGCGGTGGTATTGGTGGTAAACGCGACAACGCGTAGCGTAGTGTCGTGTCAGTAGTGTCAGTTTGCGTCGACGACGACCGCTGGACCGCTTCGAGCGTGGTGAATGAGCGTCTCGCGCGCTTGGATTTTGGAATGAGATCGCCTCCACCGTTGTCGTCGTCGTCGTCGTCGTCGTCGTCGTCGTCGTCGTTGTACGGTCTCACAGGGTTACAACATCCTCGCAAATGACGTAGGCTCGGCTACCAGGCCGAGCTACTTTCCACCGCCACGCGCACCGGACGCCGCGGTCGCCGACGCCGGACGCCGGACACTCTTGTCTTCGTCTTCGGCTAGGAAAAATGTCCGAGGACATGGGAAGTAACGCGGCGGCCTTCCACCGTTGATCCGTCGCGAGGACAATTTTTAGGGAGAAGCAGAACAAGCACGGGAACGGGAAACGCGTCTGGGAGCACTCCATCCTCTGCTCTCGCCATCCAACAAGGATCAAAGGATCGATGGATCGATGAATGCGGGCGACGCGACGCGACGCGACAAGTCTTGTTTAAGATTATCGCCGAGCGCCCGTGGATCGACCGAGGAACCACGACAGATACCTACGTAACAATATGGTAAGTATCTTAAGTCATCCACGTCATCTATACTTTTATATCGCGTGCCTTTTTTGGTTTTCCCTCCCAGACCAAGTAACACGTGTAGCGCGAGACCGCCCTGTATTCCTGTATACTGTGTAGCCTGGTGTAGCCCCCATTGGCCCCCCTGTCCCGTGAGCTGGAGACTGGAGAGTGGAGAGTTGCGATTGCGTTTTGATATTATTGAAACTCATTGTCAGTAACGACTGAACCGATCAAGTATCAAGTTCCAAGTAGGCTGGTAGGCTCAATTGGTAGCTTGGATTTGAATTGAATTGATGATTACGATGATTACGATGATTACGTGGTACTGATAAAGCAGAAACATTAGATTTTACTTATATGGATATTGGACAATGAGCAACAAAAGTATACCTACATATAATGCGAGTAATATGAATGTATCGTCATTCTTCAGCTTTCCATCAAGACTGCCAATGTAAGACTGAATTACTGATGCGTGGCATAATCGTCTTTGATGTCAAGCACGGTCTGCATCAATGGGAAACTGTTTCTCGTGCTTCAAGGTGCCACTTCCACCATCGACCAGCACTGCACAATCAATTGTATTGGAGCATAAAGACGGTATGTACAATGTACATATATATGTACAACTCACAACTGAAATGTCAATATCAATCTTTTCCTTCCTCCGTGCGTAATTACATTTTAGTAATCAAGTTTGTTTTTTTCTTATTGTTACAATAGTAAAAACTGTATATACAAAATCATGCGCAAAATTGTTTAATTATTACTTTCGTCAGTTCCAAGTATCGCTCCTCGCTGCTTTCTTCTTTCATGCTATGTAAATTTACAATTTTTTTTTCTTTTTATTACCTTTCATAGAAACGATGGAACTCAGAGGTTTGTTCCCGAATTCTTGCCAGCAATCCGGTTCTTTTGTGCCTGAAACGCATGCGAACGGGAACAGAAAGTCTACAAGTACGCTACCTACGATTAATAACATAGGCTCGGATAATTGTGGATCTGTACCTAATGCACAAAGCAACCTACGTTTATCGCGAGGATTCTACGCGCGATTACAGCCACTAGGACGATCCAGTACGTCGTCAGGTCTTAATTTAAGTACCGAACCTAGGCAACAAAGGGAACCATTGGAGAGCAAACTAAATGCGCTTTTCGACCAATACAAGGTACAGCACATGGGAGATACGCACCAATTTCTATTTAGATATATTAATATATTATGTATGTACATATGTGGAAAAAGAAACGTAGATTCTTGTAGCGCAAAAAAATTGCTTGAATACTGTGACTAATACATTTCAATGTGTTTACTTTTAAGGATCCTCATGAAGATGTAATATTAGCTGATGGTATAGAAAGACTCTGTGATGATTTACAATTGTCACCCGATGAATTTAAAGTACTTGTGCTCGCATGGAAGTTGAGTGCGGAGCAAATGTGCCAATTTACGCGCCAGGAATTTGTCACGGGATTAAAAGCGATCAAGGTCGATAGTATACGTGGTATACAGGCACGGTTGCCTGAAATTGTTCAAGAATTGACGATCAATAGTGATTTGTTCAAGGATCTCTACCGATTCACATTCCGATTTGGCCTCGACGTGACGTCTGGCCAAAGAATCTTACCAGCTGATATGGCAATTGATCTTTGGAAACTCGTTTTCACGATACGTGAACCTCCGCTCTTAACCAAATGGCTCAACTTTCTTGAATGTCATCACATCCGAGGGATACCTAGGGACACTTGGAATATGTTTCTAAACTTTGCCGAGAGCATTGGAGATGATCTTGGTGCTTATGATGATGCGGAAGCGTGGCCAAGCTTGTTTGATGACTTCGTAGAGTACGAAAACGACCAAATGAACCAAAATATCACTAAAGATGACATTATGAAAGATAATTCTGTTGACAAAGCTTAAATAATGTTCTTGCATTAAGAACAATGACAATGAGAAGCAAAAGGATTTATTATCTTAAATCTAATTTTTGAACAGGATCATTTGGCATTAGGTTTGTTGGTGTTGCTTGAAATCCCTAAAAGGGGATATTTATATATTCGGACGTTAGAGAGAGCAAGAGAGAGAAAGCAAAGATTCCAAGTGCAAAAAGTGTAAACAACACAAACAGACCTATTATCCTGCGATCGACTTTATTCTCAGTATGATCAAGGAAGCGATACTCCTGATTATTATTATTATTATTACACTTTTTTAAGATCTATTTGTTATTGCGTCATTTTGTTTGTATTCGGTACTCTATTTCCTAATGTAAGTTGGTATAGCTTATCTTGTGTAATATTTAATTGCGTGTATGTTTTGTGTGTGTGTGTACGTGCGCGCGCGGGCGTGTGAGAAATACGCATAGAAAAATCTCCATATTACAGATTTTAATGTGCTATCAGCATATTACATGTTATTATGTATTTGTTTTATATGAACAAAGCACATTTATTATCAAAGTTGTATTTTTACACTTTGAACATAATGATTAATGATATATATCTAACAACATGTCATGTTCTACGCAATTAATAATACAATTGCTTATAATAATGAGCATGATGAATAATCGTATCGAGAGATATAATTGTGCTTGTTTATCGTGGTCAGCTACGTGAACGCGCAATATAAGATAGATCTTATCCATCTTACGAAATGTTATTTTACGGAAAATTTTAGAACGCATACAAACAATTCCATAAGACTATCGCTTTTTTCATTAAGTTGTGATATATAAACAGCGTATTTTTAAATTATACATACCGAGTATACGGTGAAGAGAGATACAAGATTATAAAATTTTGATACAGCGATGAATAAATTACAGCTTTAAAAACAAATAGAGCTAAATATCTATTGCCAATATCACAATATCCGTATTTGTATATTTTGAATTATATTTATACTGCATGGAAAGATGATGAATTATACTATTGATCTAAAAAATCGGAACATTAATTTTTAATTCGCGGAATATAGCAATGTTACGCTGTAGATCCTTTGAAAATCTGAAGCAGCTAAAGGGATTGTGTTTTCAGTTTTATGTTATACTGTCAAACACATGGAAAACATTAAAACATGTTATACATTCAACACGGAGAATGTTAAGTCTTTTATCTTATTTATAACAGATAAAAAGAAGGGTTGAGTTTTATTAAGCTTTTGCAGATTTTTATTAATATAGAAAGAAAACATAGATTGAAAGAACTATATTGTGCAAGAATTGACATTAATTATGCTACAACAATTTCATAAATTCGTATTGTAAAAAGAAATTTATAACGCAATGTGGAAATTCTATATTTAAACTAAATCTCTATAAGAATGATAGTTTTGGTAAATATCCTGAGAGAAAATTCCGTTCAAAGGAGTTTGCTCACGAAAACGCGAGAAATGTAATATGTTTAGAAAGAATTTTCACGATCCGAATTTGTGATACAGCGAATATAAATATATACAGTCCCCAATTAATATTTCTTACGTCTTTTGGACATGTGAGTGAACAAATTTAAAGCTCTACATATATATAGGTACATGCATATATTGTATGTACATACACAAAAATTAAAAACTTTACCTAATTAACTACATTGATGTATCTTGTTAGGATAATATTGTACATTTAAATTTACAAAAATATATTTAATGTAACGCGATGTATTTGCTATCGGTCGTGTGCAACTCTAACATGTACATATAAGAATATTGCAAACAATGGAAGGTGTATATATATACTAATTTAACTTTAATTGTTCATATTTTTTATTTGCTTTTTACTTTATTTATAAAAAGTCGTGAACGACTTAAGTCAAAAAAAGATACATTAGCTGATAAGATTGATATGTAGTGACTTGCATATTATTAAAAATGTGAAGGGTTTCTTTTACATTTTGCGAGCATATAAGGTTGCCTATATATATGTATATTGTATATAGTGCCATGTCTTTCTGAGACGATAGGGAGATTTCTATCGAATTAGCATCGTGATAATTTATTGAAAACCCAAGATATTTTATTTATGGCTCCAACAAGAGTAGATTATATAATATACTATAGTGCAATTTAATCTGTTGCAAATAATTTCTAAAAAAAGATTTTATATATTATATATATATATATATACACACACACGCACACACATACACACACACGGTACTGTACCTAATCTTATATCAATTGCAAATAATTTTTTATTTCAATGTGAGCCTGAAATGGAAAAGAGCCGACATTCTACATCTACAAGATATATTTTCGGAAATATCGTGCTTGAAAATATTCACCGTCCTTTTGTCCATAGTACCTGATACAGGTACAATTATATGTAGAAGGCTTGAAAAAGTACGATTTAGATTTTGAAACGATGTTTATGCAGAGGATTCAACAAAATATATGATCGTGATATATGATTGATATCTCTAAATTTCAAGTATTATTTATATTAAGAAAATAATTTTATTTATGTTATCGTTGAACATGTATTTATCTCGTATTTTATGATCATTCTTTCGATTTTTTAAACTTAAATTTCGAAAACTCCCAATCTCCCTTAAACAATAAATTGCATTAATGACGCAATTTTTTAAATATAATTTAGTGATGATTATGATTGAATATGATTTTGATTGATATGATTGATATATGTAGATGTGATGACTGTGATATATAAATTTCACTTGTGGATTTATTCTGGAGTCGCGAAAATTCTCTTTGCATCAGCATGATATCTATATATTTTAGCTAACAAAAATTTTAAAACATATGTCTCTTTTATAAATATATACATATTGTACGTATTTTCAATAAAAAGAGACATATTGATATATTTTTGCTTTTTGCGATGTGGCTTAAGTAAATGTTTAAAGTTTAATTTAAGCAGATCGATATATATATATATATATATTATTTATATCTATTTATGTCTAAGGAATTAGATATCCATCTGTATGTATATTACTTAATTGGAGTATTATATCTGCTGCAGTTATCTAGCTCATGATTTTCTAGCGTTTACACTTAATTGTTAAAATACAAATAGTAGATAGTATATTATTATAAAGAGACTCGCATAAAATGGCTTTCATTGTGATATAATATCAGATGTAACGGTCAAGCCTGATAAGAAATAAGAAATTAAAGAAAAATATTGTAGTCAAAATTAAGTAAATAAATTCAAGTAACAACGATACAGTCGATACTGAATTGTTGAGAGAGCAAAATGATCGATATAGATATAAAGTAGCATTCGAATACTATACTGATACAATATATAGCTATATTTAATTTATTAGGTAATAACTACGATTGTACTACATTTCGCATAAAACATTTAATAAATTTTGATTCTATATACAATATCACGCAACATAAAATACTATAATTAAATATAAAACAGCATCAAGAGATTGGAATAATTAAATATAATTAAAATATAAAAATGTAATATATTGCAAGTAATATTCTTTTTAATTGTTTATACGGATGTGTGTAATGATAGATATTATATATAATTATATAAATAATATATGTATATATATATATATGTATATGTATGTGATGGAAGATAGTCGAGAATCATCTCGACTATCTTCCAAGTAGTTTTGACACGAACCATGATATAGGTATTAGCCTTTAAGGGGATCCTAAAGCTGTCTGTATTACCGATCAACTTCTATATCTGTCCTTGTATAGACAATGATAATAGACAAGGATAGACAAGGTTATAGGTTACATTGCATTCATTACAATTAATCTTTTTTTTGTAGACTTTTATTCTTAGTTCCAATTGCACGATATTGTTCTTACATGTTGTCCCTAGGTCATGCCGGTCTAATTTTGTGGATATTTATTGTGGAATTTTTGTACAAAGCAAATATTGTCGTTATGTATACCAAAAAATATTAATTTTTTTTGTTTTCAATATAAATTCGACCACCATGACCTAGATTTTGATGCGTTCTTTAATTCTATACAAGAATTTTGCATTTCTATAAAGCCAATTAAAAGATTTTCTCTAAGAAAAATACCGGTATAAAGCCTTGTGTCCACGATCCGAGAACTCGGACCGAGTTTCGGTTTAAGCCAATCAACTTGCAGCTCTTACAGAAAGGTAGCAGTTTCATTGGCTTAAACCGAAACTCGGACCGAATTCTCGGATCGTGGACACAAGGCTTTAAGCCAATGAAACTGCTACCTTTCTGTAAGAGCTGCAAGTTGATTGGCTTAAACCGAAACTCGGACCGAGTTCTTGGATCGTGGACACAAGGCTTTACAGACGGTTTTAAGATCCGAGAACTCGGTCCGAGTTTCGGTTTAAGCCAATCAACTTGCAGCTCTTACAGAAAGGTAGCAGTTTCATTGGCTTAAACCGAAACTCGGACCGAGTTCTCGGATCGTGGACACAAGGCTTAAGCCTTGTAGCATCATGGAACACGAAGAAAGTACTGCTCTAAGTTTCGAGACACAAAACTGCACTTTGATTGCAGGTTGCTGTAATTAAATTTACAACGTATCTTTACTCTATTGTAAATTGATCCGTTGTACAAAATTCACGACTACTACTACTCCTACTCCTACAACTCTACGCTTACGCAATTGTAGAATAGCCTTTACGAGGATCCTGCAGTGACAGGCGAACTCCAACGTGACAGCGCCACGATCTAGCACGAACTAAAAATAAAAAATAATCGATAATTTTGATCGTTTACTATGTTTTCTGTGTACCGTGCTATACCTGTCCTTGTCTAACGGATACCTATACGATAGAGTCCTATATTATCAGAGAAGCGAAATTGACGGCACGCTTGCTGATTGGCTGACCGCGGCACCAATCAAAACCGAGACTCTCGACCCCGTGTGGTGTCCGTGTGCATATACATGTTTACAAACGGTCAGCTGCGGGGTTTATGCTTAGAACATATAGACTACGTTTACACGGCGGCTTGTAAGCCGAAGTTATAACTGCCGTATACTATCCGATCCAAAACTGTTCTTCTTTTTATCAATATAATCACTTAAATATGAGCCTCTTTCATACTCTAAACATTTGAATTAATTCTCTTTTGATATATACATACTAGAAAGTGTAGTTTAAAATCAAAAGAAGCTCTTATTTAAATAATCATTATGATCAAAAGATAAGAAACGTTTTGGATCGGATAGTATACGGCAGTTATAACTTCGGCTTATAAGCTGCCGTGTAAACGTAGTCATAGAAATGGAAGCGGAATGCCCATTGTTTTCGGAAGAAAAACATGTCGTCAGGAAGTGAGAAAGAAAATCATAGTTGCCTCTCGCTTGTGAGTGACTACTCAAAAGTGCGCATGCGCGGTCTACATTTGTTTGTCCGGTTTGGCTCACTGAAAAATAAGGTTATGTTAGTGACATATGTTGAAACACGGTTATTTCTTAGATATTTTTTAAAACGTGTTGATCCGCGGACGTACGCCAAAATTCAAGCAAGATGATATATTGTATTTTATGCGGTAGAAAGGACAAATCGGTTTTCAAATAAGCAGATCAGAAAGCAGTGGTTGAAATTCTGTAACAAGACCGAGAAAAATTTGTATGACACACAGATTGTGTACAGATCACTTTAAATCCGAGGATCTGAGGAAGCGTTCAAGGTGTATCGTTGTGCAACCAGAAACTGCCCTTGCATTGTTGAGCAACCAGAAAGAAACCCTTAACATGATTGATTGTGAGGTATATATGTACACACACACACACACACAATGTGCTTGTATGCGTCAGCAAATGGCGCGCATGCGCACTTTCGAGCAGTCACTCACAAGTGAGAGGCAACTACGATTTTCTTTCTCACTTCCTGACGACACATTTCAGTCTGCTATTCCGCTTCCATTTCTATATGTTCTAAGGGTTTATGGATCAGCTGCGGGGTTTATGGGAACCATGGAGGGGGTATCGATTTCGCTTCTCTGATAATATAGGACTCTACTATACGATCATGGAGGATAGAGATAAGGAGGTCGAACTTCATGGACTAAGTTTCCACCGAGGGTTCAAACCGGGTCAGAATCGGGTTAGAGTCGGGTCAGAGTTGGGTTGACTTGCCTGTTTCCACCGAATCAGCATTACACCAGGGTTACACCAGGGTTGCGGCCAGGTTGAACGTTACCAACTGTGCAAAATGTCAACAGTAGCTTGAAGGTTATGTGACTATCAGAACATTTAAAATATTATGGATCCGAGAGCCATAATATTAGTTGCACAGTACCAAAGTAATATGCATAAATTATTTCTCATATTACAAACTCGACAGTATGAAGTGTAAAAAGTCTTCTGGAAGACTTATGTATAAACTCATTTATCAAATTGGCAACACTACAGTAACGCTAACTCAACTCTTGTCGTTTCCATCGAACCTCATTTAGACCCTACCTTAAAATTTTGTTGGGTAGAGTTCACGTTCGAGTTTGGTGTTTCCACCGCAAGAGCGCTTACCCCAACTCGATTCTGACCCGACTCTGACAGCTCAATAAAGTTAGCGGGACAACTTCGACTTTTGATTATTTTTTTTTTTTACTAATCGATTGTTAGTCGTTTGTTATTGATTGTTAGACTAATTAGAACGTTTGTTAGATAATAGTTTTTACGTAATCACGAAAATAATTTTTAGTGTTAAGTTAGCGGGTAAATATAGAATTCTTTACAATTTTCGGTTCAAACCGGGGTCAATCGATGCGGAATCGTTTGTTAGTTCCGAATATACTAATTAAAACGTTTGTTAGATCACGGTTTCGCTTAAAAACGCAAAAAACTGTATATCGTTTAGCTGCCGGAGAGTGGGGGTGAGATGTAGAATATGTGGTGGTTTCGGAACGCATTTGTCCGATTTTCCTGTAAATAGTTTATCAAAACGAGACCATTATCAATTTATTTATCAGATTTGCTTATGCCTAATACCTGGCTACATTTCACGTGCAAAAATATAGGTAAGTGTAAAAGGCAAATTTCATTCTGAACTTAGTGAAAAGTATTCTTGCAATAAAAGAGATATAGATTACAAAAGTAGAGGTAACCTAAAGTTGTATTTGAACAATTACATCAAATTATAGATCTATGAAATATAGAAATAAACTTATATTGTATGTACAAGTAGATATAAGTAATTTTGTCATCGTACGGAAACTCGCAGTTCAAACTAACTATAAAATTGCTTGCAGATGCTTGCTGTCATTGTGAATACAGATCAAAGAGGTAGGAAAGCAGTGGAATACCTCATGCATTTCCAAGTAAGTTAGAAAAGCTTTAGCGAAGCTACTTAATCTTGTACAAATCATATTAAAGTACACATTAAGGAAATATAAATATATTTTATCATTGTGTAAGGGTTGGAATCAACCCCCGCGTGCCTGTGGAGCGGACCACCCGGGTAGCGGCGGTTATAACCGACCTCCCAGGTGTAAAACCCTGCGTGGGGTGGGGAAGGCCGCCGCCGTGGACCAACTCCCCAAGCTAAGCTGGAAGCTATCGTGGCGAGGGCTGCGTGGCACTGGGGGAGCAGTGTCTTGAACGATGCCTCTGGGGAACCGGGCGAAACCCCAGAGTATCTAGCCTTACCCATGCATGCGGGGCTCTGCATGGGCGGACTATCTTTTCCCTAGCTACTCGTGGGAATAAAATGGATGACATACAAAAAACCAAAGATCCTGAAACCATCCCGATGGAGGTCTCATTAGAGGACTCCGGAAGGAGAGCAGATGTGGTGGTGGGGGCGGAACGGGCTCTAACGGGCCCGGGAAGCACTAACCCCTCATCTGAAGAGACGGCAAGCACTGCGGGTTCTCTCAAGAGGAACCGCAGTGGTGCGATGAAAAGGAAGGCCAAGAGGGAGAAGGAGAGAGCGCAAGCTGGTCTCCCTTCAACCTCTACAGCTTCCCCCAAGACGCCGAGTGGGGGGTCTCGGGAGTACTTCGGCAGCAAACGCCGGATGGGCTCCAACGAAACCCCTCCGTCGGCGGAAGGGGCGAAGAAGAAGCAAAGGGCTCAGGGAACTGGGACCTTTGCGGACGTCGCCGACCCCCTAACGAGGGTGATTGTGGCGGAGGGCTACCCCGAGGAGGCGCTGACGGCGGAGCGGTTGGCGCTGCTGAGGGGTGCGGTCTCCAAGGAGATCGACGGGATCCGGGAGGGTCCTGTGCCCAGATTCCGCAGCACCCATCTGAAGGCGGGCGCGGCGATCGTGAGATGCGCGGATGCGGTGGCGCGGAAAAGGTTGGAAGACCGGATCGGCGTCATCGTGCCATGGGAAGGCGCCAGGCTCAAAGTGGTGGGCCCGGAGGTGCTGCAAAAGCAGTACAGGGCCGTGGTTTGGGTCCCGGGACCTCCTGAGGACCCGGCTGCGACCCTCGTGCGGCTCGAGCGGCAAAACCCGGGGCTCTGCACGGCGGGCTGGCGGGTGTTTGCCGGGAACGTAGGGGCTACCGGCGACGGTAGAAACCTGGTTCTCGGCCTCCCGGAATCCAGTGTCCTTAAACTGAGGGCACTGGATTTTAAGCCTTACCTTGGGATGGACCAAGTCACCTTTAAGGTGGGAGGGACGTCCCAAGGCGGGGCGGTAACGGGTAAGGGGGAGCTCAACCCAAAGGTCGGATCTTAAATGGGCCCGACCGGGGTGGTCTTCACCCAGATCAACTTGCATCACAGCAAAGGAGCCTCGGCTGTTCTTGCCAGGCGCCAAGCTGAAATGCACACAGCCATCTCACTGATACAAGAGCCTTGGCTGGTCCGGGGTTGTGTCAGAGGTTTGGCGGGATGCGGGAGGCTGTTTTAGGCCACGTTAGACCCAGAGCGTGTGTGGCGCTCAAGGGCGTTGAGGCCCGACTAATACCTGATTTCTGTTCCAGGGATACAGTAGCGGTCGAGATAGAGGTCACCGAGGAGCCTGGTCTCAGGAAGAGGCTGGTGGTGTGCTCGGCCTACTTCCCCCACGAGGAGGGGGGCTCACTGCCGCCCGAACCGGTGACTCGCCTGGTGGAGTACTGCCAGAAGAATCGGCTTCCCCTGATCTTAGGATGTGATGCGAATGCGCATCACACGATCTGGGGAAGCACTGACACCAACGAGAGAGGTAGGAGACTGTTGGAGTTTCTGGCGTCCACGGACCTGGAAATTTTCAACAAGGGAAACGAACCTACCTTCTGCACGACAGTGAGAAGGGAGGTTCTTGACCTCACCATTTGCTCCAGGCAAATGGTTTGGGAGGTGGCTGACTGGAGGGTCTCGAACGAGCCTTCTTTGTCAGATCACAGACAGATTACCTTCAGGCTGGCTAAAGCCAGGTCTGAAGAGAATAGAGTGAGGGACCCCAAGGGAACTGATTGGGCCTCTTACCGAGAGGACCTATTAGTCAGTCTCAGGGACTTTCCCAAAAGACATGGGACCGCACAAGAGATAGAGCTCTGCGTAGATCACCTGCAAAGAGCTCTGGTAGGCAGCTTTGAGAGGAACTGTTCGGAAAGGACAGTTAAAAACACCAGGAGTACCTCCTGGTGGAGTCCAAGGCTGCGCGACCTCAGGGACGCGGCCCGCCGTTCATGGAACAGGGCCAGGAACACGGGCCGCCGGTCTGACTGGGACCTTCATAGAAGGGCTCAGAAGGATTACGGAGACTCTGTAGCAAGGGCAAAAAGAAAGAGCTGGGAGAGATTCTGCGAGTCAGTGGAGGGCATGCCCGAGACCGCTAGACTGTGCAGAGTTTTGGCCAGGGACCCGGACACAGCCCTGGAAACCATCTGTCTCGCTGACGGGACGATGGTGACTGGGGAACGGTGTCTGACACACTTACTGGAGACAAGCTTCCCGGGCTTCCGGAAGGAGTCGGAGGACTATGCATGGCAGGGGACTCCGGCTCTGCGGAGAGCGCGGGGAGATGATTGGGCGTTTGCAGCCGAAATTGTCAGACCCGACAGGGTCAGATGGGCCGTAATGGCCTTCAAGCCCTTCAAGTCGGCGGGACCGGATAGGATCTTTCCGGCTCTTTTACAGGAGGGGCTGGAGCAGATCATTGGGCCCCTTACACGGACTTTAAGGGCTTGTCTGGCGCTGAGATACACGCCCAGCGCTTGGAAACTGGCAAGGGTGGTGTTTATCCCGAAAGCGGGCAAGACAGGTTACACCTCTGCCAAGGATTTTAGACCAATCAGTTTGACGTCTTTTCTTCTTAAGACGTTAGAAAGGCTGGTTGATGTCTACGTGCGGGACGTTGTTCTTCTGCGGCATCCGTTGCACAGGAACCAGCATGCGTACCGCGCGGGTTACTCTACTGAGACCGCCCTCCACTCTGTCGTGTCGTTTATCGAGGGGCAGTTGGAGGAGCGGGGCTTTGTGGTGGGCACCTTCTTGGATGTGGAGGGTGCGTTCAACAACACTCCTCACGAAGTAGTGTGTGAAGAGGCCGCTCGAAGGGGTGTCCCTGAGATGATCGTTGATTGGATCAGGGGCATGCTTGGACGGCGAGTAACGACCTCATCGGGTTCGGTGAGAGTCAGCGGATGGGTGGAGAGAGGCTGCCCACAGGGGGGGGGGGTTCTTTCTCCGCTCTTGTGGTGTCTGGTAGCCGATCGGCTGCTCGGCACACTAAACGATAGGGGCTTCTTTACGCAGGGATATGCCGATGATTTGGCTATCCTTGTGCGAGGACCCTTCCTGGAGACGCTTCTGGAGCTAACACAGGCAGCTCTAGAGGTGGTAGAAGAGTGGTGCCGTGGGACCGGTCTATCGGTGAACCCACTGAAGACCGGGCTCGTGGTATTCACACGCAAGTACAAAGTGGGCCCTGTGGAAGGGCCTATTTTGGGAGAAACAAGACTTGTTCCGACCGAGTCGGTGAAATATCTGGGGGTTACCCTAGATAGGAAGCTGACATGGAAGGAGCATCTTGAGAATCGCTGTAAGAGCATTTGTTCTTACTTCTGGACGTGTAGGCGAACTTTCGGCCAGATATGGGGTCTTAAACCAAGGATGGTCTATTGAATCTACACGGCGATTCTCCGGCCCAGGCTTCTGTACGCATCGGTGGTATGGTGGCCCAGGACGCAGACGAAAACCGCCAGAATGGCTCTGGAGCACGTCAGGGCTCTGATCTTAAGAGGGGCCCTAGGGGCGATGCGAACCACGCCGGTGGCAGCGATGGGCGTGCTGCTAGGCATTGAGCCACTGCACCAGGTGGTGGTGGCTGCGGCGGCGGCCGCGGCCTACCGTCTGAGATGTGAGTTGAAATGGAAGGCTGGTGCTAGACACACAAGACTTCCAGGAACGGTTCTGGCTGGCCCCGTTTTCACAATGGGGCAAGACAGAATGCCGGCAATCCGCGTCTTTGAGAGGAAGTACAGAGTGTGCTTCCCTGAGCGCGAAGAGTGGAAGGACCCGAAAGGGCTGAATGCCTGGAACGGGGACATCTGGTTTACGGATGGCTCCAGAACAGGTGTTGGCTCTGGCGCGGGACTCTACTGTCCCCGAGATGGTACTAAAGAAAGTGTCCCACTCGGGGAATTTGCTACGGTATTCCAAGCGGAGACTGTAGCCATTATGAGGTGTGCCCAAACCTTACTGGAGAGGAAGCGGAAGGGAGGGCGTATCAGAATCTGTTCGGATAGCCGGGCGGCGCTTGAGGCCCTCTGTGCTCCGAAATTTACTTCGCGGCTGGTCTGGGACTGTAGCTGCACCCTGGAGGAGCTGGCGAAGAACAATAGTGTTACCTTAACGTGGGTTCCCGGTCATTCGGGGATCAAAGGTAACAAAACCGCCGATCAGCTCGCTAGAGCAGGATCGGAGACAAGACTGCTGGGACCGGAGCCGGCTGTGGGGGTTCCCTTCAGCCTAGGCAGGAGGGAGATCCGGGGCTGGCTGCGGAACCAGCATCTTGGTAACTGGAGAGAAGAAACCAGGGGCAAATGCAGACAGGCCAGGGCTCTCTTGGGAGATTCTCCCAGGGAGGGACTGGCAGGAAGCATTAGATCACTGAGCAGAAAGGACGCCAGGCTGGCAGTGCAGCTGCTGACAGGTCATGGCGTCCTGAACTACCACATGTACAAGTTGGGCTGTAGTAATACACCCGACTGTAGACTTTGTGGGGAAGAGGAGGAAACAAGTCTCCATATTCTTGGTCAATGTCCGGCATACGCCAGGCAAAGACTCCGCACGCTCGGCTCATCCTTTCTGGATCCCGAGCAGATAAGACAGCTACCGGTGGAGGACCTGCTTCGCTTTTACAGGGAGACAGGTCTTCCCTAACTGGGAGGCCGTTATTGCAGCGGGGAGGCACAATGGACTCAGTCTGCGTGCCGCCAGTAGGTCTTCGTTGGAGGACCACCCCAGTTTCATTATTATTATTATTATTAAGGGTTGGAATCTGTCTTGGAACCGTTGCGTAACAGAGGAATATGTGCTCAAAGATACGGAAGAGAATCGTCAACTTCAACGAGATCTAGCACAAAAAGCGCAGCTTCAGCTGTACGTATTCCTGAAACTCTAATATTATACAAATTTTATGATTTATTATGAATTGGTATACTATTTTTTTTCTCATGAAACAGGGGTGCTTATTTATGTCGCCGCAAACGCAAGAAGAGAAGCCATAAGATGTCAAAGCGCTTTACCGAAACAGAGCATCAAGAACCTCGCCGTAGAGTGAGAAGCGGTAGCTGTCGACCTGCATCAGCTACGACCGGATCTTCCGAAGATGGCAGTTCAGGCCAACACGCTGATTATGATACAAAAGTAAGTTTCATTTTCAAGTTAGGACCATGGCACACAAAAAAACTTAAGCAGTAAAACTTGAACAGTAAGCGAATCAGCCAATCACAGTCAAGACCTTAAGGCATAAACGTAAGCGCTAGCGAATCTATACTGTTGATTTCCTTACTGCTTAGGTCTTACTGCTTAAGTTGTTAGTCTGATTTTAGTACGTCAATCAATTATCCAGTTTAAATATTTACCATCTTTATTGTGTGAAACCATGTTTGAATACTATATTCTTTTAATTTAACAAACAAATGAACTTTACAGAATTAGTAGGCCAAACGTGGAACGTTTACGCAGCGTCTGCTTTATTTAGCTTCCAACAAGATGATATTCACTTCAAACTGTATTCAAAGAGATTAAGAGAAGAGGTTGCAAGTATCTTGTCACATGAAGATGTAACTTATGACGCAAAGTTTTCTGTTGTGGAGAATATTATCTCCAGACCAAATAAAGATCATGCAGCAATCAAGGTAAAAGAATCGACACATAATTTTAATTCTTGATCTTTTATTTAATATCTTATTCGAACATGTATATTAGAAATGCAACAAAGTTTAAGTTTGCTTAAAATATATTTTAGATTGAAGTTATACCTAAGACCAATGGTCGTGAAAAGGATGTCGAGAAACCTATTTATAAAGGGATATTATTCTGGAGGATAACACAGACTGAATCAAATATACAGAATTCCATAAGATTGCCCCTTTTGCTATGTCGTGGCACTCGCAGCTGTATGGACGCAGTGCACGCTATTATTGGTCGTATGTTCGATTGCTTGGTAATTGCACTACCAGCTAACGAGGACGACTTAAGCTGGCTGATTCCAATTATAATTATGGCAACTGACAAAGAGGACCAACCGATACTTTCTGGTGAAATTCAAATGGAATACACAGTGCCAGAATTACCGGTTACAGATACCATTACAGTTAAATTTTACACTCCAGACCTGAGAAAGATATTATCAGCGTACGAATGTTAACGTTTAGAATTATACAAAAATATCCAGTATAATTGTTTGTAGCACGTATTTTATACCGCTATTTATTAATTTGCAGCATTATCGAAGATCGAGATGACAGAGTTAACATATCTCTTGATTATGAACACATAGAAATGTTTTATGAAGTCTTGCACAAGCAAATGTTAATGCTAGGAGGTTTGCAGTTAGGATTATGTACGCTGCATAGGATTAATCTACCTGGAATAACAATAACGGAGAATAGAGTGACTTTTTACATTATCTTTATTTTTTCTCATTTTACATCGAAATCGTCTTAGAATCTTATAGTTGATGACACCTTCGTATAGTCCGTAAATGTCTTTTTTTATCTTTAGAGATGAAAGTAATGAACATAGAAATTATGAATAATATATTGTTGTACTTCAGTGACAAGGCTCTTGATATATTTCATACAGTGCATATTGATATATAAATCTTTTCTTATTTTAAGGGTCGGCAGGAGACCCAGGCAAACTCCGAATTGATATTGGAGACCTCGCGTGGTGGCAACGCGAAACTCCGGTTTCAGTGTCACCAACGTTGAAAAACTAATTTCAGGTTCCATGTAGTGGTGTATGTCCGTACACGTACACACACCACTAAATTGCTTACGCGGACGCACGGATTCAGCAATACGGCCCGAAAATGCTTTCTGGCCGTCCGTAGCAGAAGGCAGTAACGTACCAAGGCTAACAAGCACCCGCTTTTTATAAATTACATATATTCTTATGCACACATGTGCGTGAACAGAACTGATGACAGAAAGATTGATAAAAAAAATAAATTAATGTTCTTGATTTTTTTCAGTCCCGATATCTTTTTTGTACATTTACAAAAAAATTTTCTAGAGGAGTAGTTTCCTATCGGACATAATTTTTTGGAAGCAATAAAATAAGTAGGTAGTACTTTTAAAAAATACAGTATTTTTTTTATTTTTAAAAAATATGATATATGCTTTTGGTACGATTACCATATATTTTATGTAGAATTTTGGGATAGTATTCTACAAAAAGTAATTTTTACGAACCAATAAAATGTGTGAAAAATACTTAAAAAAAACAAAATCTTTTTTTTCAAAATTATCACAGCTTTTTGGTACTATTGCCATATTTTTGTTTAAAATCTTGGAATGGAATCCTACGACAAGTAATTTTCCGGAATTGATTAAATAAATAGATGCAGGTACTAAAAAAATAATGAAATAAAGTAAATTGAAATAATTATAAAAGAATAAACTATAATCGTATTAAATCTAATGTTTTTAATGAAGTACACATACACATACACGTATACATACACTCAAAATAATGGAGTACACATACACATTTGTTCACATAATCACTCTCATACTATTATTTACAGTTATATTCATATGGATGAACTAATCTTCATCACTATCTTTATTGATAGTAGGCGTGATGCCGTCTGTTTTAAATATATTTAAATATTAAATATATAATATATTAAATAAAATAAATAAAAAAATAAAAATAAAAATAAAAAATAAAATAAAATTAACAAATATTAAATATATACATACTAAATATATTTAAAACAGCCGGCATCACGCCTATTATCAATAAAGATAGTGATAAAGATTAGTCCATCCATATAAATATACAAACTATAAATAGTGTAAATAATAGTATAAGAGTGATTATGTGAACGAATGTGTATGTATACTTCATTATTTTAAGTGTGTGTACGTGTATGTGTATGTGTACTTCATTAATAAACATTTGATTTAATACGATTAAAGTTTATCCTTTTATAATTATTTCAATATACTTTATTTTATTATTTTTTTAGTACCTGCACCTATTTATTTAATCGATTCCAGAAAATTACTTGTAGGATTCCATTCCAAGATTCTAAACAAAAATATGGTGATGGTACCAAAAAACTTATAATTTTGAAAAAAAATATTTTGTTTTTTAAAGTACCTTTTACCCATTTTATTGGTTCAAAAAAAGTACTTGTAAAATACCGTCTCAAAAGTCTAATTACATTATAAACATTACATAACAAAATAAATATGGCAATGGTACAAAAAGCATCATAAATTTAAAAAATAAAAAAAATCTTATTTTTTTAAACTTTTGCCTACCTATTTTATTGGCTCGAAAAAATTACTTGTAGAATACTGTCTCAAAATTCTACATAAAATATATGGCGACCGCACCAAAAGCATCATATTTAAGAAAAAAAGAAGAATACTTTATTTTTTAAAAGTACCGCCTACCCATTTTATTGCTTCCAAAAAATTATGTCCGATAAGAAACTGCTCCAAGATTCTAGAAAAATTTGTTCATAATTGTACAAGAAAGATATCGGGACTGAACAAAATCGAGAACATTTATTTATTTTTTTATCAATGTTTCTGTCATCATAAACCTTTCCCGAATTTTCCAAAAATGTGTCTCAATAATATCTACAACATATTAAAATTTCAACACAATCGGTTCAGCCGATTAAAAGATATAAATTATTTTCGAAATTTTTATTTTTATTTCTTACAGCAAAACAGTTCAATGTTAAAGGCTAATATTTGACTAAATTGTAAGAGACACTGATAGCAATCAAAGGAAAAAAATGAGCATAATCCGTGTGGAGGAACATTGACCCTTCTTATCCGGCTACGGCCTTTATTCTATCTTTATATAGGAAAATATACACTCATTGTCAGTCTTAGCATCAGAGCAGAGGGTAACGCAGCTGATGAACAGTATTGATAACAAACTGAATGAAAATCTTAATTATTAATATCATTATGTTGTAATACAATGTCCGCCGCCGCATCCGCCGCAACAATATTATCCACCGCCGCCGCCACAATTTCCACGGCCGCCTCCACAATTTAAAAATAGGGGTTGGGAAGGGGAAGAAAGGGGCAAACAGGTCGAGGTGGAAAAACCTTCCAATTCCATTTCCATTAAATATATATATATATATATATTATTAATGAAAATGGAATTGGAAGATTTGATTAACCCTATTCAGTCACACTGGGTGAAATACACCCCAGCGTTTTTTTGACCTCGAAAACGACCCAGTAAACCAATGGAAATGGGCCTTTTGCCGTCATCTACAGGTAGTTGGGACCTTCAAGTATCGATCCCCGTCGGTGGTATATTTTTCGGCCCGTTGGTTCTCTCGCGGCAGCCGTTCAAAGTGGGCGTTTCGAAGTTGTGGGGTGTATTTCACCCAGTGTGACCGGTACGGGATTCTCGGGAAGTGTGACTGAATAAGGTTAAGTTCCGTCTATTACAGCCACTTTTCAGATCACTTTTTTATTTTATATATTTGAATTTCTAAAATAATATAAGGGTGTATTTCTTGTGTATTTTTGCTTATCTCTCTTTTTAAAAGTGTTTTTATTTTTTAAATCATATTTAGTTTTTATTTGTTTAATATAATTTTACTGCTGCGTTTTTTAAATTACGCATTATAATCAATATTTTGCTTTTCTAATTTGACTGAAAATGTAAGTAGTTCTTCTCTTATGTTGAGGTGTAAATTAAAATAAAATAGAAAATAAAAATTATGCTTACTTTTCATTTTTAGTGTATGTATGTATACCTATGAGATGGATATAGTTAATTTGCGATTATAATGCATCATAAATGATAACGTGTAGGAATATTATCACGAGAGACAACATCTGCAATTATAATTTGATTGCGAACACGATGAAAAGGATTGACTTTCACATTTGTGCATGCATATATATATTAGAGTGGTCCTTAAAAAGGGTAATTTTGAATTTTGACTGCTCGAACGGTTCGGAAGACTCAAAATAAATGAAAAAAAATCTGTGCAAAAGCGCAGCTTCCTATCTCAATTTTAACACGTGCCGCAGAGCACTTGAATTTTCCTATTAAAATCAAATAGCAAATGATTTTAGTATGAATGCAATAACGATCGGAAAAATTTGAAACTTGACAATTCTCTTACCTATAGTTGTACCTATCTTCTGAAATTTTTATAGATTTTTATCTACATATTTCAGGTTGCTAGTGATCGATAAAAATAATTTATTTTTTCAATTTTTTAAGCAAATAGCAAATGATTTTAGTATGAATGCAATAACAATCGGAAAAATTTAAAACTTAGCAATTCTCTTACCTATAGTTGTACCTATCTTCTGATAATAAACAATATTTCTTTGATTTTTCAAAAATTAAAAAAAATTATTTTCATCGACCACTAGCAACCTGAAATATGTAGATAAAAATCTATAAAAATTTCAGAAGATAGGTACAACTATAGGTAAGAGAATTGCCAAGTTTCAAATTTTTTCGATCGTTATTGCATTTATACTAAAATTATTTGCTATTTGCTTAAAAAATTATAAAAATAAATTATTTTCATCGACCACTAGCAACCTGAAATATGTAGATAAAAATCTATAAAAATTTCAGAAGACAGGTACAACTATAGGCAAGAGAATTGCCAAGTTTCAAATTTTTCCGATTGTTATTGCATTTATACTAAAATCATTTGCTATTTGATTTTAATAGGAAAATTCAAGTGCTCTGCGGCACGTGTTAAAATTGAGATAGAAAGCTGCGCTTTTGCAGATTTTTTTTATTTATTTTGAGTCTTCCGAACCGTTCGAGCAGTCAAACTTCGATATTACCCTTTTTAAGGACCACTCTAATATATGTATATATGCATGCACAAATCAATTTATTTTATATATATATATTTTATATTATAAAAAAACATAAAATCGTTACATTTTACATGTCATGCATATTACATACATACATATATATATATATATTACATACATATTACATACATACATATATATATATATATATACATATATGCATGTAATATGCATGACATGTAAAATGTTTGTAACGATTTTATGTTTTTTTATGATATAAAATATATATATGTATATAAAATAAATTGATTTTTTAATTTTTTTATTAATTTTTAATTACACACACACACACACACACACACACACACACACACACAGATTCTTCTTATTTTTCAAAATAATCTTTATTTTTGTTCTTTCTTTACATATGCATACATATACAAAAAAAAAAAAATAATATGATAGCCGGATTTTGCTGACATTATCTCTCAATATTTGCATCCGTGTGCTCACGTATTAGTGTTTGTACTTTGTACATGGATGCTACTACATATGCGATGTAAGAGAGACAAAGATGGAATGATGCTCTCTTTTGTCAAGCAGTCAGTATGTTACCACGAAAATTTCCCCAGCTTCTTAGATCTAGTGAGAACCGTAAAAACAATATTTTAGCCAAAATATTGAATGAATCTTATTCCATTTAGGATATTTTTAATCAGTAAGTTCATCTTTAGTACGCTAAAGAGCCCGATTTTGCATTTTTGCTCTTAAAAATTTATAATAAATTAAATACGGACTCGCGGCTAACCCAACCTTACCCGTTGCTAGCTGCCCATTCCCCCAAGTTTATTAAAAATTTTTATTCATACCTTTTTTTCATAAAATAGCTCTTTAGCGTACTACAGATGAGCTTACTGATTAAGAATATCCTAAATTGAATAAGATTCATTCGGTATTTTGGCTAAAATATTGTTTTAGCGAATTCGTAATTCCAGGCCGGCCGATAGGCGTCTCCACCGTGTCTCCTGCCGACCCTTAACG
>JASTWR010001369.1:0-46619 GCA_030770355.1 Harpagoxenus sublaevis
AGTCCTGATCCTAAAAAGCAGAAAACGTGGTCGAGAGCTCTCCGTCCACGTTCGAGTGCTCTCGTTGCTGCTTATCCTGCGACTTCTCGTTCCCATACCTGCAAAGGCGAAAAACCGGGGTGGAGAGCTCTCCGCCAGAGATGCCAATGGTGCTGTTTTGCCCGCTGCCTGCTCGCATGGTGGGGACACGCACACAGCTGACGGTGCCGTGTACGTGTGCGCTGGTCGCTCGGCGGCGGCTCGGCGCGGCTCGGTCAGCTTCGGGCGGGTAGAAGAGCGCAGACATACACTCGGATGTCTCGTTCTTCCCCGAAAGCCGATTCGTACACGAGCTGCCGAAATTTTCTCTTATCCGTCTCGCTTCTCTTACGCGCTGCGTTCCGTTCAACTTCAAAAATTAATATCTCTGGTTATATTTGTCGTAGAGAAAGCTTTAAAAAAGCGTTTTAAAGCTAAGGAGACAATCTTTTTGAAAAAATAGTTTAAGTTACAAGAAATTGCAAATTTTAATTGTTATAAGCAATTAAAATGTTTAATTAATTTTTTCACTAAAAAGTACATTTTTCCAAATTTTTTAAATAATGCTAGTTTATTCTCTACTTCATTCTGAAAGTACACATATTTTTTATTATATGAAGAAACGATGGATTGTATTTTTTATACAACTTTAATGACTGAAATGCCGTGCCGTGCTCGCGTTAATTGCTTATAACAATTGGAATGTGCAATTTCTTGTAACTTAAACTATTTATTTCAAAAAGATTGTCTCCTTAGCTTGGTATTGCTTTTACAAGAATCTCTCTATGACAAATATAACCATAGATATTAATTTGTGAAGTTGACGACTTCTTCATTTTTTCGAAAATTGTATTGCTTTAATTGCTTGCAACTTTTGCAAAAATATATATATATTTTGGACAAATAAAAAATACGTATCTGTTTTTTTTACGTATTATATATTTCATGTAAATAAAGTTTCCCAGATAGCACAGCTGATCTTTATGAATTCAAAAGATCTGAATCTGATTTTTATAAATTTATAAAGATAAGCTGTGCTATCTGGGTTCACAATCGATTTAAAAAATACGAGGTCATTAATTTATTATTGTGTAAATGAAGTATTTTATATGACACTATTCATTTTTGCGTATCTCCTTTATTTTATTAAAGTTTTTATTAGACTCTGCGCGTATCTTAAAGCTATTTAATTCTTTTTATTTGTATTATTGAAATAATCTGAATAATTTTAAGAAATAAAATTAATATTATTAGTAACATAAGTAAAATAAATAAAGTAAATATAATAATAAAATTCGTTGTTACTCACGTATCTTTCATTTACGTGCGTGTATCTTACTCATTTACTTTTAATCTTTAACAATTGTTATTTATAACCTTATCTTTTAACTAATTTTGCCCAGTTGCTATGCAGTATTTTTGTATATTAAGAGAAATCAGTAATACTAGATAGTAACTCTGCTCGGGTATTTAGTTAAACTGTACAAATTTCTACCAAGGTAAGGACGTATTTTTTAAAAGGGTATAGCAAGATAAGGGGGGAATCTAGCGGCCCCCAAACAAAATTATTTTGGACTAGGGGCATTTTTAAAGATATAATAATTGATAACATTATCTGAGAAGATTTCCTTTCCTATCTCTTCGTCGCCCTATTTCCGGAATATCACAAAAAACGTATTTTTTACTTTTTTTCTGCCGCTATTATATAGATATCAAGATGAGGTTGGTCTCATATTATAAATAATTTAAGGCATTATGAAACATACGTTTTTCTTTAGAATTTTCTAGGCCAAAACTCGACTTGCAGAATCGTTTAAAATATTCAAGAAAATTTTTTGCACGCTTCGAGGTAAAACCTTGAAGATTGAAAAAAATTTAGAATATATGTTACATGAGAGACTATTTTCCTAATTTTTTCCAGATTTTTTCAAACGCGGCACAATATTTTTAAAAAATTAAAATCTATTCTTTTTATAGTTCCGTAATAATAAAGTAAAATCAATAAATACATAGCTTTATTTAACTACAATAATATTGTTTTAATTTACTTCAATATTTGTGTTATCAATGATAAAGATGATAGTTGTCATTTAAGCAGTTTCTAAGTTGATAATTTACAAACCAATTAGCCTGCTTAATTATGTAAGTAAAGGAATAAGAATTCTCAAAGTGAATGATTATTTACATATTTATTATAAATTACAATTTTATGTTTACTTTAAAAACTATAAGATTTATCAAGAAGAATTATTTGACCAAACTGACTGACTTGACTGAACTGACGTTTAATGTCGTAGTATTACATTAATTCAAAGTCGACGTTTCGACACTGGTTTTGTGTCCTTATCAAGAGTTTGCTGTAACAATGTAATTATGTTACATAAAAAATAAAACGCACAAGGAACAAAGAGCGGAGAAAGAAAGACAATATATGTATACCTGTCACATAGTAAAAATTAACTTTAACGTCAAGTCAGTCAGAGTTTGGTCAAATAATTCTTCTTCATAAATCTTATAGTTTTTAAAGTAAACATAAAATTGTAATTTATAATAAATATGTAAATAATTATTCACTTATAAGTAAGCCTTTGAGAATTCTTATTCCTTTACTTACATAATTAAGCAAGCTAATTGGTTTGTAAATTATCAACTTAGAAACTGCTTAGATGACAACTATTATCTTTATCATTGATAACACAAATATTGAAGTAAATTAAAACAATATTATTGTAGTTAAATAAAGCTATGTATTTATTGATTTTACTTTATTATTACGGAACTATAAAAAGAATAAGTTTTAATTTTTTAAAAATATTGTGCCGCGTTTGAAAAAATCTGGAAAAAATTGGGAAAATAGTCTCTCATGTAACATATATTCTAAATTTTTTTCAATTTTCAAGGTTTCACCTCGAAGCGTGCAAAAAATTTTCTTGAATATTTTAAACGATTCTGCAAGTCGAGTTTTGGCCTGGAAAATTCTAAAGAAAAACGTATGTTTCATAATGCCTTAAATTATTTATAATATGAGACCAACCTCATCTTGATATCTATATAATAGCGGCAGAAAAAAAAGTAAAAAATACGTTTTTTGTGATATTCCGGAAATAGGGCGACGAAGAGATAAGGAAAGGAAATCTTCTCAGATAATGTTATCAATTATTATATCTTTAAAAATGCCCCTAGTCCAAAATAATTTTGTTTGGGGGCCGCTAGATTCCCCCCTTATCTTGCTATACCCTTTTAAAAAATACGTCCTTACCTTGGTAGAAATTTGTACAGTTTAACTAAATACCCGAGCAGAGTTACTATCTAGTATTACTGATTTCTCTTAATATACAAAAATACTGCATAGCAACTGGTCAAAATTAGTTAAGAGATAAGGTTATAAATAACAATTGTTAAAGATTAAAAGTAAATGAGTAAGATACACGCACGTAAATGAAAGATACGTGAGTAACAACGAATTTTATTATTATATTTACTTTATTTATTTTACTTATGTTACTAATAATATTAATTTTATTTCTTAAAATTATTCAGATTATTTCAATAATACAAATAAAAGAATTAAATAGCTTTAAGATACGCGCAGAGTCTAATAAAAACTTTAATAAAATAAAGGAGATACGCAAAAATGAATAGTGTCATATAAAATACTTCATTTACACAATAATAAATTAATGACCTCGTATTTTTTTAAATCGATTGTGAACCCAGATAGCACAGCTTATCTTTATAAATTTATAAAAATCAGATTCAGATCTTTTTGAATTTATAAAGATCAGCTGTGCTATCTGGGAAACTTTATTTACATGAAATATATAATACGTAAAAAAAACAGATACGTATTTTTTATTTGTCCAAAATATATATATATTTTTGCAAAAGTTGCAAGCAATTAAAGCAATACAATTTTCGAAAAAATGAAGAAGTCGTCAACTTCACAAATTAATATCTATGGTTATATTTGTCATAGAGAGATTCTTGTAAAAGCAATTCCAAGCTAAGGAGACAATTTTTTTGAAATAAATAGTTTAAGTTACAAGAAATTGCACATTCCAATTGTTATAAGCAATTAACGCGAGCACGGCACGGCATTTCAGTCATTAAAGTTGTATAAAAAATACAATCCATCGTTTCTTCATATAATAAAAAATATGTGTACTTTCAGAATGAAGTAGAGAATAAACTAGCATTATTTAAAAAATTTGGAAAAATGTACTTTTTAGTGAAAAAATTAATTAAACATTTTAATTGCTTATAACAATTAAAATTTGCAATTTCTTGTAACTTAAACTATTTTTTTCAAAAAGATTGTCTCCTTAGCTTTAAAACGCTTTTTTAAAGCTTTCTCTACGACAAATATAACCAGAGATATTAATTTTTGAAGTTGAACGGAACGCAGCGCGTAAGAGAAGCGAGACGGATAAGAGAAAATTTCGGCAGCTCGTGTACGAATCGGCTTTCGGGGAAGAACGAGACATCCGAGTGTATGTCTGCGCTCTTCTACCCGCCCGAAGCTGACCGAGCCGCGCCGAGCCGCCGCCGAGCGACCAGCGCACACGTACACGGCACCGTCAGCTGTGTGCGTGTCCCCACCATGCGAGCAGGCAGCGGGCAAAACAGCACCATTGGCATCTCTGCTCTCCGCCTCGGTCGAGTGCTCTCGACGCTGACGCACACCATCCTACTGGCGACCCGGGACGGACCGGTCCGTATGTCCGACCGCCCCGACGCCGCCCGCCTGCTCCTGGCCGATAATTAACCCGCGATAGCAACCGCGACCGACAACTAGC
Organism: Harpagoxenus sublaevis; assembly: GCA_030770355.1. Taxonomy (NCBI): domain Eukaryota; kingdom Metazoa; phylum Arthropoda; class Insecta; order Hymenoptera; family Formicidae; genus Harpagoxenus; species Harpagoxenus sublaevis. Next base: position 4,815 of record JASTWR010001369.1, read on the forward strand.
CGCGCGCGCTATAACGATACCTTCGCCGAACCGTCATACCGCACGTTGCAGTAATTGTTTTCTCACGACGTACTGGGCCCCGCGCCTCCGAAGTACCTTGCCGGAAACTCTATTATTATATATTAATTCCGTAATTGTTTTCTCACGACGTACTGGGCCACCGCGCCTCCGAAGTACCCTGCCGGAATCCTATCATTATATTCTTTTCCGTCATTACAGTTGATATCAATATCTTCTCGTCCGTACCATTGTCATCGCGTTGTACTGGGCCACCGCGCCTCCGAAGTACCCCGCCGGTATTTTATCGCGCTTAGCCCGCTATTCTGTTCGTAATCGTTTTATAGCGCTATCTTCTTGTCCGTATTATTATTATCGCATCGTACTGGGCCACCGCGCCTCCGAAGTACCCCGCCGGTATGCCCGCGGGATTATTAGCATATTCTTTTCCGTAGTTAATTTGTTTATCATTATATTCTATTAGGGTTATCAACATATCGTAATTGTTTTGTATCATTATATTTCTTTTATTGTAAATTATAAACGGCGTAAATCCACGCTGCTAGTCACCACTCTGAATAATCCGAGTGTGCTTATAATAAACTATTTTGATATCTTAAATCGCCTCTTGCTCACGTCTATTGTCTCCGGACCTCCCTATTGAACTCCTGACCCGGCGAGTTAGTCCGCGTTCAATTAGAAAAGGCAGGTTGTTATAATATTAAGTAAAGTATATTTAAAAAATGCTTAAAAAAGCCGTGGATCCCGTTAACGAGTAGTTAACTCCAACGCCGCGAGTGGTAACCGACCACACATTTGTACAATGTATTTTAAAAGGTGAAGAATGGTGGTACAAAAAAAATGAAAACTTGAAAGGCCGGAATAATAATTTCTGGAAAGAAATCGAAACAATAATAAACACACCAAGTAACAATTAACGATTTCATTTCAATTAATACTACAGATCTCTTCGAAACAATACCTAAATCGCCGAGGGTAAGAACGTACAAATTATATAACGTCTTAAGGGAATCCTGCAGTGACAGGCATTGAACTATATACCATACTCAATACTGGAACGCGCACGGCCATACCCCCTCCACTGTTACCGCGGCCACGAAGAGATAGTTGAACTGCGACTAGAGTCCTATATTATAAGAGAAGCGAAATTGATACCCCCTCCATGGTTCCCATAAACCCCGCAGCTGACCGTTTGTAAACATGTGTATGCACACGGACACCACACGGGGTCGAGAGTCTCGGTTTTGATTGGTGCCGCGGTCGGCCAATCAGCAAGCGTGCCGTCAATTTTGCTTCTCTTATAATATAGGACTCTAACTGAGACGAAGCTGTCTCTTTCTACTGTAACTACCCTAACTTAAAACATTGTCCTGCAACGAACGACCGCCGCTACCGGTACGCACATCACACATGTACGCACCGGTATGATTCTACTGCAATTGTCACAAAATCTTCAATGTTCTTTAAAAATATAAAACATTGTTTAGTCTATACGCCAGGTTGACTGAGCATTTTTATCCAGGTTGATGGCTAAAGTTAATGTTCTTTTATGTTTTTTGGGTTGTAGAACAAGAATATGTAAATAGTTTTTTCGTAAGTCAATGCAATATAAAGTAATTAACAATTTATTTGTTTAAATTGCCCTAGCGATCAAACTATACATCCTATAAAAAAATAAACTCGAGAAAATTTGTTTTTTTTTTACGACAAACAAAATAACATTTGAATTTTTTCAAAATCTTAATTATTGACGAAAATATGCCAATTTGTATATTTTTAAAATTTTTAAATTTTTTCTATTTTTTTTGGTTTTTGCAAGTTTGAACAAGTTCAGTTTGAACTGTTTTAACGATAAAATTGAGCGCAAGTGCGCACGCCTAACATGTTAATTAGGTGTGCGCGCTTGCGCTCAATTTTATCGTTAAAATAGTTCAAACTGAACTTGTTCAAATTTGCAAAAACGAAACAAAATTGAAAATAAAAATTGACATATTTCCGTCAATAATCAAGATTTTAAAAAAATTTAAACGCCATTTTGTTTGTCGTGAAAAAAGGAACAAATTTTCTCTAGTTTATTTTTTTATAGGATGTATAGTTTGATTGCTAGGGCAATTTAAACAAATAAATTGTTAATAACTTTTTATTGCATCGACTTACGAAAAACCTATTTATAGATTCTTGTTCTACGACCCAAAAAACATAAAAAAAACATTAACTTTAGCCATCAACCTGGATAAAAATGCTCAATCGACCTGGCGTATTGACTATTAAATAAAAATAGAATTTAAGAAATTAAATTCCAAGTCAAAATAACCTCTTCACAGATAAATGGTTTTAGAACGGGTAGTACGTCAGGTCACGTGGTCGACACAGTTAGTTAGACAAGAACAACATCGTCGCAATTCAACTATCCCACTCCCACAATCTTGGCCGCCAATGAACAGAGGCGTGCGCGTTCCAGTATGGTATTTAGTTCAATGGTGACAGGCGAACTCCAACGTGACAGCGCCACGATCTAGCACGGAACTAAAAATAATCGATAATTTTGATTGTTTACTATGTTTTCTGTGTTACCGTGCTATACCTGTCCTTGTCTAACGGATACCTTTACGATATATCTGTCCTTGTCAGATTACAGCAGCGCCATCTCTGAGAAAATCCGGCAACTATTGTATACACGCCATATTGCTCTTCTTGTCATTTCGCATGTATATTTGCATGTATAAAAGTTAAACCAATGACACTTTTTTTATAGACTTCTATTGTAGTTGTAATTGCACGATATTGTTCTTCAATGTTTTCCCTACAGGGCCAGATTCTCATTTTGTATATATAAACTGCAGTATTTTTGTATAACCAAATATTGTCGTCAGTGACAGCTGTATGTGCCTAAATTTTTAATTTTTTTTTCGTTTTGGAAGTTAAAACCGATCTAGCCCTCTACATTTTTGTGCGTACTTTAATTCTAGACTAAATTTTTGCAATTCCGTAAAGCCAATTAAAAGTGGTTTGCTTTTAACTAAATATCGGTAAATCATACGACTGCAGGATCCCCTTAAGAGACGCGGTAGTATCTCGTGCCATGTCTATGCACCAGCGACGCATTAGCGGCGAGACCGATCCGTGTAGGGTAGATTCAGAAGAAATGTTACCCTTTTTAGGAGAGATGCCACCCTATCGAAAGCCATTGACAATGAGACAAAAGTCTCCCGTTACATATCGAAAAATATTAGGAATGTGGCATCTCTCCCCATTAAGATTATTACGAAATATTACACTGAATAGGGTCCAAACTTACAATTAGACCGAAACGTTTGTATTGTATTTTGTTTTAAGTTATTAACTGTGTTAATATTTACCTATTATTTGTTTATAAGATCGGCTATTTGCTCTTATTTGCCTCAAGTTTCAAAAAAATTTTGTATCTGGAGAATGTTATTCATGACTTAAAATAAATATTTTTCTCATAAAAGAAGAAATCTTTTTCTATTTATTAATACGTTTTATGTATTTTCTTTTAAGTACAAGATTATTTAAACATTTAATTGTTAAATTTAATTTTCCTTAAAGAATTTATTACTTTTGAGCAACTGGGCATAACTCGTAGAAAGATTCAAAAAGTGCTTTGTTTTATAATTTAATTTAAATTAACGAAAAGATATCTAACAAAACAGATTGTTTGGACATTTATTTTTGTATTGTAAAATACGCAGTTTATTTTTTGTATTTGTTTAAATTTTCATATGTTGATAATGGTTATGTCTTGGCAAAAGTTCTATCCGTTATCAAAATTTTCTGTTAGTAGGTAAACTTCTGACAGAAGAAACTATTGAATAGTAATGTACGTTTAATTAACGTTTTTTTCACCTTTAATCGCATGTAATTTAAAAGATGTCACGTAAAGCAAAAATCAGTGTTAAAGTTTTCAACATACTAAAAATATCAACGATTATATCAATGAAGAAAAGGTGCATTGAAACCGCTGGCTGACCCCGTGTGGGAGGATATTTGTAAAATTTTTAATAACAAAATAAAGACCACTAATTTATACGTAAGACAAGATAGACATGGCATACTGTCAAAAGTTCTTTTATGACCAAATATTTTCTTCCGAAGCTACACAAGATGTGTTTAAAAAATTAAATTTTTTTTGCGCGTAATACACGATAATTTCTCTAATTAAAACCACGTTTGTTTAACTACAGGTTCCAAGTACTTCTAACCAAAGGAGAGACCTGAATAATGGTTCACCCCGCTTGGTAACTGGTCCAACATCAAAGGTAAGATATTCTCGTTATTATTCTTTTTGGTAAATATATCAATATAATAGGATCTCGTATTTAAAAAATTCCGCAAAAAAACCCCTATGTAAGGGATCACTCACTGCGCGGATCTTTAAGGTCCTTATCTCGAGGTGAGATGCTTTTTTGGTAACGGGCTATCGAGATTAAAAACGGAAACAATTCCTACGGAACTAAATCCCGTATTTTCAAATAAAACTTCAGAAACGATTATTTTTGCATTACATCTTTGCAAAATCTTTAAATTTTGCTTACAAATCATGCTGCTTTTCGTGCAGATAAAGAAAAATGTTTAACACAACTTTTTTTACCAAATCCCCCCCCCCCCCTCGTAGCTACATAATTTGTGACAACTGGACTTATAAAAAACAAAAATTTCTTTACATTAAATCTCATAAAAAATTGTAGGTACTGCAAAATGTGTAAATCACAAAATCGACAGAAACAAACTCGCAAAAAAATTTTACGCAAAAGAAAGAAACATCTTAGTACATACCTTTAAGGACAAGAAGGAATCTAAACAATTTTAGGAACTTAACAATTAGATTAATCTCTATAAGGAAAAAAGGAATCTCTCTGTTTTACATAATCTTTAATTAAGGCGAAATGAAATTCCAGCTAGCCTATCTATAAAGTGCAACATCATATAGTACACTATATAAAAAAAATGTTTTATTATTTTGTTGCAGATTCAACATAAAGTTAAAGAAGTTACCAACAAACCAAAAAGACATAAGACGCGAAATCACTAAAGTTAATAAGGAAATAAAGATGAAAAAAGAACGATTAAAAAAGTAAGTATCAATAATTTTCCTTTTTTCTGTCCCTTTTTATTTTTATTTTGTATTACTATAAAATATTTTAAACACACTTAATATTTTTAATAATTTTTAACATTTATTTTGAATGCAGGGTGAGAAAATATATACAAGAATGTGAAGAGCAAGAAAAAGAAAAAATGGATGAACTGATTGATTGTCTACGAAGAACTGTAGACATTTTAGTTTCAAGTTTGTCGAAAAAGCGAACATTGAATGGTAAAAGAAAATACACAATCAGGTAACTTGTAGTAAAATATTGCATGATTATGGTTCGAAAAAAAACCCATCTAATTTGATAAAATTTTTTTCAGGCTTCCGAGTTTAATAAATCTTGATGAGGAGATGGCCGAGGAGAGCGCCAGCGAACTGAAGACTTCATCGAGCACTGGGTAAAACCGAACTTCCGCACGGTGATAGGAACCCAATCTAAAAAATTCTAATAATTAAAAAAAAATTTGCGAGGGGGTCCCGATTGCCTACAAATCGATTGCCTACAGTGTCGTTTGCCAACATTCCATTTGCCGACAATTCGTTTGCGCACAAAAATTATTGCCTACAGATCGATTGCCTACAAGCTCTATTGCGCACAAATAAAAAATTAAGAGACAAATGGACGTTTGCACACAAGATACTATTGTACACAAGACGCATTGCACACATGATATTATTGTCTACAGATCGATTGCCTACAAGCTGCATTGCGCACAGATAAAAAATTAAGAGACGAATGTACGATTGCTCACACGACATTATTGCGCACAAGTCGCATTGCACACATGGTATTATTGCCTACAGATCGATTGCCTACAAGCTCTCTTGCGCACAAATAAAAAATTTGGGCACGAATGCACGTTTGCACACAAGACAATATTGCGCACAAGCCGCATTGCACACATAATTTACAGATTGATCATTTACAAGCTTGATTGCTCGCAAATAAAAAATGACAAATTGTAACGTCAGAAGCGAATTTTTTCTTGTAAAATATATTAAAATAAGACATATTTTTTACTTATTTTCTATCGAAATAAACTAATAAAGAGTACATGAAAACAAGAAACAGATTTTAAAGGAAGAGCAGTATATAAGGACAAAATTAATTTTAGAAAGATTGAATCAAATAAGCTATGGTTATAGAAAATTAAGAAAATTGACGATATATATTTAATTACAATAATCATAAAAGTAAGAAGTACCGGGAGAAACACAAAGGCCGGTATTCATAGTCAGATCTTATTTCAAGACCGTCTTAAGTAATGTCTTAAGACGCTAATACGGCTCTGTGATTGGTTCATGACATCTTAAGATTGAACTTAAGACGGTCTTAAATATAAGAACCGATTATGAATACCGGCCAAAGTACTCTTTAAAGCCTTGTGTCCACGATGCTAGAACTGCGTTCAAGTTTCGGTTTAAGCCAATCAACTTGGAGCTCTTACAGAAAAGTAACAGTTTCATTGGCTTAAACCGAAACTCGGACACAGTTCTAGCATTGTGGACACAAGGCTTTAAACCAGCGAGTGAATCTAAGAGGTGAGGAGAAAAATTCATCTCTTATGCCGCGTTCACACGAGGCGTGAACCACGAACGTAAACATATGTTTTCTCGCTTTCCACTAAGGCCGGTATTCAAAGTCGGATCGTATTTCAAAACTGTTTTAAGTAATGTCTTAAGACGCTAATACTAGATTCCCTTTATAAAGGTGCGTTCCCACGAGGCGTGAACCACAAACGTGAATCACGTTGTCGTGCTCACTTTAGTTTCTTTCACGCTTAGTGGAAAGCGTGAACTGTTCACACGGAATTTATAATTCGCGACAGTATAAGTCGAATTGTAGCTACAACAGTATAAACTATGAACGAAATAGTTGCTGAGAGTAGTCAGATTATGTGTTCTATTTTAGCTCATCAAACTATTTGCATACTTGGGAATGAACAAAAGAAACGTAGGAAAAGACGATGGTGGGTTAGACAGTGGATATTACAACGACAAATTGTAAGATCGAGATTCTTCATTTATACAAGAAGAACTATTTAAGGCGCGATAAAAGATTCTCATTAAAAGTAAGAGTAAAAGTTAAGATGGAGTATCATCTTATTGAAGAGTATCATTATCGTTCAATTTTAATACACGGTGCGTAAACATTCTTCACGCGTTCTACTGCCACGACTAAAAATCAAACATGTTCAATCCTGTCACGACTGAGTCGTGGAGGTGTTGATGTCACAGGAAATCTTCACGATAGCACGTTCACACGTTCAAGAACGGACGTTAATTTTAATCAGAAAAGGAAGAAAGGAATAGTCATTACTTGCCTTTACACTTACAAGGTATTGGCGGCGAAACTGGATTTTTCCTAAACTCATCTTTTCGCAAGTTACTAGCCCTATACAAAGCATACCCCATTACAAAACTCAAAATGGATATGCCAGCGAAGTAGTTAAGTTTCAGCCTGAGAAAATGCATCAAAATAGGAATTATCAAGATATTACGTTAGTATGTATGTATGTTAATTGATCTTACTTCTGATATAATATAAATCTTGTGGTGAGAATCGTCAAAAATGGGTACAATAAGTGACTAACACATATCATGTATCCGGTTCCCTTGTACATTATTGTGAAGGTCGTAAAGATAGCAGCTTCGTATATGAATCCATGTATAATATAAAATAGCTGCAACAAGACAGCTAACAATGCAGCTATATCAAGTTTTCCAATATTTAGACTCTTTATATCGCCAACAGCCTTAATCGCGACGGCTATGTTCACGATCAACTGCAAAAATACAAAGGGAATAATCTATAAGACATAAACATGAGTATATGACTTGTGTACTTACTCATAAAGTGTTCTACTTTCGGTCCCTTGTTTAGAGCCACAAAAAACACAGGATAACACCATTTTCAAAACGTATTTTTTGTAAACCACAACGATACAGACAATATTTGGCTCACATCTCTCTTAAAACAACCCGAAACAGCACTGAACTCCAACAGTAGACGCCGCCATATTAGGATATTGTGCTGCATCAATCATGGCTGCCTGGTTTTCAACTCGTAACAAGGTTTTCCATAGCATACGCCATCCAGTGTTATATAAAGATCAGTGTTCGTGGTTCACTCCTCGTGTGAACGCGGCATAAGAGATGAATTTTTCCCCTCACCTCTCAGGTTTACTCTCTGGTCTAAAAGGGTGCTTTGTGTCTCTCCCGGTACTTCTTACTTTCATGATTATTATAATTAAATATATCGTCAATTTTCTTAATTTTTTTAAACCATGGATTATTTGAGAGGCCTGCACTTGGACACGGTACATTTGGACACAGTTTATTTGGACACGGTCATTTGGACACGATCTATTGGACACCGTTCGTTTGAACACCGTTCATTTGGACACCGTTTATATGGACACCGTTCATTTGGACACGAAAAGACGCGACCTGTGCACTTGGACACGAGAATGCGCGAAATGTTCACTTGGACACGAAAATGCGCGGCCTGTGCAGTTGGACACGAGAATACGCGACTTGTGCACTTGGACACGAAAATGAACGACCTGTGCACTTGGACACGAGAATACGCGACCTGTTCACTTGGACACGAAAATGCGCGACCTGTTCATTTGGACACGAAAATGCGCGGCCTGTGCAGTTGGACACGAAAATGCGCGACCTGTTCACTTGGACACGAAAATGCGAAATAACTTTCGATGATAAATATGTCGCAGCCACATGGTGTACACACACACACACGCGGGGGGTGAAGGGGGGCCTTCGGCCCCCCCCTCCCGCACCCCCTCCGCCGCTAGGCAGGGTGGACCTCGCTTAATATCTCGTGTCCAACTGCACAGGCCGCGCATTTTCGTGTCCAAGTGAACAGGTCGCGCATTCTCGTGTCCAAGTGCACAGGTCGTTCATTTTCGTGTCCAACTGCACAGGCCGCGTATTTTCGTGTCCAAGTGAACAGGTCGCGCATTTTCGTGTCCAAGTGCACAAGTCGCGTATTTTCGTGTCCAAATGAACAGTGTCCATATAAACGGTGTCCAAATGAACGGTGTCCAAACGAACGGTGTCCAATAGATCGTGTCCAATTGAACGGTGTCCAAATGTACCGTGTCCAAGTGCACCTCTCCCGGATTATTTGATTCGATCTAAAATAAATTTTGTCCTTATATGCTCTTCCTTTAAAATCTGTTCCTTGTTTTCATGTACTCTGTATTAGTTTATTTCTATAAAAAATAAGTAAAAAAAAACTGTCTTATTTTAATATAATTTACAAGAAAAAATTTTCTTCTGACGTTACAATTTGTCATTTTTTATTTGCGAGCAATAAAGCTTGTAAGTAATCGATCTGTAAATCATGTGTGCAATGCGGCTTGTGCGCAATATTGTCGTGTGTGCAAACGTGCATTCGTGCCCTAATTTTTTATATGTGCGCAAGAGAGCTTGTAGGCAATCGATCTGTAGGCAATAATACCATGTGTTCAATGCGACTTGTGCGCAATAATATCTTGTGTGCAAACGTACATTTGTCTCTTAAATTTTTATCTGTGCGCAATACAGCTTGTAGGCAATCGATCTGTAGGCAATAATATCATGTGTGCAATGCGGCTTGTGTGCAATAGTATCTTGTGTGCAAACGTCCATTTGTATCTTAATTTTTTATTTGTGCGCAATAGTGCTTGTAGGCAATTGATCTGTAGGCAATAATTTTTGTGCGCAAACGAATTGTCGGCAAATGGGATGTTGGCAAATGACACTGTAGGCAATCGATTTGTAGGCAAACGGGGCCCTCTCAAGTTTGCTACTTTTAAAAATTCTAAAATTTAGAAAAATATTACAGTTTATAAATATATTATATATACAATATATTATATATATATGTATATATTATATATATATGTATATATAATATATATATATATATAAATCCGTTATGTATATGTATAATACATCCATTTATCCGTTTGAAAAATAAATTATTTAAAAATAAATATATACTATATATGTGTGTGTTACAAAAGCAGTACTATATTATCAAATTTGTTTTTCAGAATAATCGACGTCTACAGTGTGTATCTATCAAAAAAAACTTTTTAATTTTTCAATTTTTTTTTAAATGAACAAAATAAACGAATTTCTTGAAAAGTATGAAAATTGTGATTAACAAAAACAAATAATTGAAGATAAAATCAAACAGTAATTATTTTTTTACAGTTATTTTTAGTTTTTAGTTATTTTTAGTTTTTTTTAGTTATTGGCAATTTTGATTACAGATTAGAGAAGGAAAAGAAGGACATAGAGCATAACCAGAAAAGGATAATGAAAGATCTTAAATTGGCTGTAAGTAAACAGATGGGCGACAAAAAAAAGTGTGCAAGTAGAAACTTGCACATTGCTTCCTCATAGTTTTAAAGTGTGCAAGTAGAAACTTGCACATTGCTTTCTCATAGTTTTTAAGTGTGCAAGTGGGAACTTGCACATTGCTTCCTCATAGTTTTTAAGTTTGCAAGTAGAAACTTGCACATTGCTTCCTCATAGTATTTAAGTGTGCAAGTAGGAACTTGCACATTGCTTCCTCACAGTTTTTAAATGTGCAAGTAGAAACTTGCACATCGCTTCCTCATAGTTTTTAAGTGTGCAAGTAGAAACTTGCTCATTGCTTCCTCATAGTTTTAAAGTGTGCAAGTAGAAACTTGCACATTGTTTCCTTATAGTTTTAAACTGTGATTGCTTTCAAGAAGGGTTTTCCAAGTTGTGAGGTGTTCGACATGAAGCTGAAGGAGCTCATAAAAAAACAAAAAGCTCTAGAAGCTAACATCGCTAGTATTACTGAGAAGAAGACACAAAAGATGGACCAATTAAAAAAAGCGTTGTGTCGGTTCAGACAGTTGAAAGAAGATATGGAAGTCCTTGAACAAAATGAAAGAATAAAAACGGACGAAATGCACGACTATTCTACAAAAATTATACAACTGTTAATATATAATTTAAAGAAAAAAGCGCATTGTACATGGCCAGAGAATTAAATACAAATAGCAGTTTACCGAGTATTATTAGTGAGGATATGGGCGAGAATCCACAACAAGATACCACAGAGTAGCTCGGAAACATTATAATTATAATATCATTACGAAATTATAATATCATTACTACATTATTCTAATTAATAATATTATAATTTAAATTAATCATATTATAATTTAAATGGACATTTAAATTAATAAATGCATTGACGCAGTAGAGAGCGATTATACAATTCTATCGCAAATATCGCATGTTTATAGTTTCAAATGGCATTTGAAACAAAAATCTACGGGTATTTCAAACTCTGCTAGTTTATTTGCATATAACCTTTTTTATATCACGTATATTCAAATATATTTAGAAAACTGTGATAAAAATTGATGGCGCGTTAACAACTATAATTTTTAAACAGTATTTCCTTTACAGAACTTTATTACGTTTCTACATTTATATTGACAAAGGGGATCCTAAACTCGTATGATTTGCCGACGGAAGTGCGATTTTTGCACAGCTGCCATATTTTATTGGATTAATAGAATTAAAAATCGTTTTTAAAATCGAAGCCCGGGTAAAACCAGCTAGTTATTTAATTAATACTAAACATAAAATCTTTAGTCCATATTTATGTAAATAAAACTTATTAATGACAATAATTAATAAGTAAGACAAATTCTATTATATTCTTCAGTCTTTTCTACCCCTATTTATATATAATTTTTAAGATTTGGTTGATTAGACTCAGCTTATAAAGCATCTAAGTATGTACAAATTCTCCGAAATTTGAAATGTGTGTAACACGAGAACTGATCAATCAAATTTTAAAGAATTATATATGAAATAGAGGTAAAAAAGACTGAAAAATATAATAAAATTAGAAATAGCACGATATCTCAAAATTAATGGAAATTAGAGCAACATTTAAATCTTAACGAATTATTGTATATGAAATAGGGGTAGAAAATACTGAAGAATATAACTAATCAACTAAATCTTACATGATGAAATAGGGGTAGAAAAGACTGAAAAATATAATAAAATTAGAAATAGCCCGATATCTCAAAATTTGTGGAAATTAAAGCATATTTTAAAATTTCAACCTTTAAGGGCTACATCTTAAGTCTCAATATCTATCAGAGCAACGAAATATCACCAGCGGTGTATTTGGTGTACTGAGTGCAGTCGCACTGCCGGCGCAAATTAATTTCATAAATTTATCTTAGGTTGGCGAAACAATCCTTACAACTTAGTGTTTACACGTTATTGCACATTCTTGTAGCCCTTGTTGAGACGTTTTTAAAACACTCTTTCGTTCAGTCTATTTATATTATGATTTGAGAGTTTTAAAGAATTATGATTTTATTAAGAGTTTGAAGCAATCAAATTTTCAGAAAAGTATTGGTTTTTTATAAAACCATAATTGAAATTTACAAAAACCTTACTTAAAAGAAAAAGGTTAAAATTGTCAATAACTCCTCATAGTTTTTAAGTGTGCAAGTAGAAACTTGCACATTGCTTCCTCATATTTCTAAAGTGTGCTAGTAGAAACTTGCACATTGCTTCCACACAGTTTTTAAGTGTGCAAGTAGAAACTTGCACATTGCTTCCTCATAGTTTTTAAGTGTGCAAGTAGAAACTTGCACATTGCTTCCTCATAGTTTTTAAGTGTGCAAGTAGAAACTTGCACATTGCTTCTTTATAACAATGTCGCGTCTTTACAAGTCTTTCGATCGCGTTTGACAAGATAAGTTAAATGCGAACGCAAGGCGGGGCGTATTAGTTCGCCGAGTTCGTATGATCGGCCCGCGGCGACAGTTGATGGAAGATGTGATCGATGGGCGCGGTCGATGGCCCGCGTGGGGCGGCGCGAAAAGTGGAAGTAACGCGTGTACGTGGGCGGCGCCTAGTTTAGGAGATTCGCGGAAATGCCTTAGAACGGCGCGAGGCGTGTACGGCACGCGGAGCTATTAGATGTGCGTTACAATGGCGCGAGGCGTGTACAGCACGCGGGGCTGTTTTAAACAAGCGCGTTAGAATGGCGCGTGGTACACCCGACTGGGAGGAGTACTCTCCTCCACAGTACACGTTGACGGCAACCGGGGACACCCGGCAGGACAGAGCACGCTCTGTACGGTGCGCGTCGAGGAAAAAGACCACGGCCGGGTACGCCCGGCGTACAGAGAATGCTCTGTACGGAACGCGGACTTTTTCGTGTGATAAGCGGCGGTGCTGGTTATAACTACAGCAATAAAAACAGGAACAAAATTATGAAAAAACACATGATAAGATATCATAAAAGATATCTTAAACATTTTCAAAATAAGGTTGAAGTATATGTGTATAAATATAAATCCTTTTCAATTTTTAATTTTTTATAAGTTTAATAAAATTTCAGACGTCAACAAAATTTGGAGTTAGAAGTGGAGCCGCAACCGGAGCCGCACTTGGAGCTGCAGCCGGAGCTGCGTCCAGAGGCGAAGCCGCGTCCAGAGGCGGAGGCGCGTCCAGAGGCGGAGCCGCGTCCAGAGGCCAAGGCGCGTCCAGAGGCGGAGCCGGAGCCGGAACCGGAGCCGGAGCCGCAGCCGCAGCCGAATTCAGAGGCGGAGCTGACGGCGCAGCAAGAGCCGCAGGAGCTCATTAGAAGGTAATTATTTACCTTATACATATATGAAGGGTTTTCTTATTGCTGCACTAAACTGCACTAAAATTTTCTTTTTTGTTTTGAACAAATTAAAACCTATTTTAGTTAAAATGTAGAAAGTGTACAACAGTTCAGCAATAAAAAAAAGACCTATATTGCATACTATTAAGGGGTAGTTGGCACAAATCCTATTCACTTTCCTTTTCTTTTCTTTTCCAGTACACACGCAATCCCACCACTTGTTTTTATTCAATTTTTTAAAAATACTTTTCCAAGTATATGCGTTACAAGTATATTTGAAAGAAAAAAAGATATTTAGTTGGAAATATTGAAATAACTGAGTTATTTCAATATCCTCACCTAAGATATCTTTTTTCCTTTCGAATATACTTGGAACTCATATACCAGGAAAAGTATTTAAAAAAAAATTAGGACAAAAATAAGTGGTAAGATTGCGTGTGTACTGGAAAAGAAAAGAAATGAAAAGTAAGCAGAATTTGTATGTAATATTTTTTTAAGAACAGATATACAGATATTTATTATTTTGTTATAGCCCTGCAGTTTCAAGTAATCCGGTTTGTGATATACGAAGAACTTTTAATAAGTTTTTAATAAACTTGAGGGGAAATCTGCATGGTGATATACAAATAATTGAGAATTTTCGTGCTGCCGAACATTTACAAGGCCCATAAAACGTACGTATAACGAGAAATAATTTGCTAGAATTTAACCTGAATATTATTAGAATCATGATTAAACTAAACTCGATCGGTCTATCCATTTTATAAATTTAACTATCAATTACCAGATAATTGTCTGATATATATGACTCTGAGATATGACGTAATATATTTAATTCTCTGATATGACTCTGATATGACGTAATATACTTAATTCTCCGATATCTTTCTAACGCTAACGAAAATTTCGACTTGCTCAAATTTTCATGTCCCATTTTCCCGTTTTGTTCACGCAGCCGGCACTTTCCCTACATTACGACCGCGCCGACTGGCTGGAAGAACTCGGTGAGGCACAATCTGTCGCTGAATAAGTGGTTCGAGAAGATCGAAAAGCCACCCGGCAATGGTAGTTAGCGAAAGGGTTGCCTCTGGGCCATCCATCCGTCGAAGGTTGCCAAAATGGACGAGGAGGTGCGGAAATGGTCGAGAAAGGATCCGAGCGCGATCAAGCGGGCCATGGTGAATCCCGACCAGCTAGAGTTTCTCGAGCGGGGTGAGATAAAGTACGAGGGGGACAGGCACGAGGAGACGTACGAGGATGCGGAGAGTTACGCCGATTCCGAGACGGGTGGGTCCGCGGTAGACGAGACCAACGACGACGAGAACGTCACGTACGACGAGGCCAAGCAAATCGATATCGTTGACGATGATATCGTCGTCGAGCAGCAGCTCTACGAGGATCTCGATCTCGTGGATCCCGCCGAGCTGATTGATACGCGACTAAACAACTTCCCGAGGCAGGAGCAGCCGTTGGTTTACGAACTCGTCTCGTGCGCGAAACGCCAGAAAATGCTCTCCGACTCGCCGATACAGAACGATTACGTTCATCAATAGGTCGACGCGGCGTCGCCCCGGAAGAAAGCGCATCTTGTCGCGCTACGGCCCGGGGGAACCGCGCCGGGCGCCGCATCGCTTCTCGAGGCGGAATAAACTCTTATTTAGACATTTATACGATCTCCTATTTAAATATACATATACACGCGGCCACACAAGTACACATCCCTCCCCATTTTTTATTGCCCGACCATTGTACATAATTGCGTCACGTAAACTTTTTTTACAGCCTGAGATTTTGTAAATAATTGTGTTTTATACGACGATGTACCTCTTCTTATACAACGCGCTTGTATATAACTGTAATTTTAAAGTGTACAAATATCTGTACATATACACCGCGAATAGGAAATAAATTGACAAACACGAAGCTCACGAATCGTCACTGCCAAGAATGGTCAAAGATAAAAATTCGAACGTAGCGGATAACGTGTAGATTACAGTAAAGATACAACATGCGATCTCATACCGATCTTACGATTTTACTGCAGCTCATTCAGTGCTATTCCTTCATGCATGATTATACGTGAAGTTTTTTTGAGAATGTCTCTTTTTTTATGGAGTCGTATTTAGTTCTTCACCACGTTATGACTTTTATGTTATTATACATGTATCGACTGATATTGCCAATCGACAATAAGAAATCCCTAATTTATTCTAATATTAATTGAATCGTCAATTTAATGGTATCGTCAATTTTTTTTACGTAAACAATATTGCAGAATTCTATAATTTATATATCGTTTGCTGCGTTCGAACGCAATTTCATTCCACGTGAGCTAGATCAAGCTCTAACGCTTACAAGCATTCAGATAATCGATAAACAAATAGGCGATTGTGTGCGAATGAGAAAGAAAGAGCGCGAGCGAGAGAGTGATAGCGTAAGGTAGCGATTAAATTAATAAGTAGCGTAGTTTTTGTACCTGTTTGTAATATTTCTATATAGCGTTAATAAGTGTGTAACTTTTGTGTAAAACGGCACGAAAATTTAAAAAATGATATATCCTATGTGCAATGACTGCAATTTTGTAATATTTGTCAAACTCTGTGTAATAGCGTTTGACGTATTTGAATGCGTTCTATATATACAGAGTGAGTCATTTCAATCTATAAACGCTAATATCTCGAAAAATATGGAAGATACGGAAAAATGTTTCAGACAAAAGTTGTATGGTCTAAAGGGGGACATAAGATGGTGGAAATGATTTGACTTTGGATGGTCGTTTGAAGCTCACGTGAACGTCACCTTCAATTTCTTAAATGGAACCCCCTATATTGTAGTATATCGTTTGAAAGGGCATAAAATAAGAAAAATTTTGGCGCAAACCAGAGGTCGATACGTTGACCCGTTCGGGAGTTATTTAGGGTCAAAAATTGACTTTTTCCAAATTTGACTTTAAATAACTCCCGAACGGATCAACGTATCGACCTCTGGTTTGCGCCAAAATTTTTCTTATTTTATGCCCTTTTAAATGGTATACTACAATATGGGGGTTTTACTTGAAATTTTTTAGTGTCCCAGGGGACTGCAACTCAAAAATTTGAGATGGAATCCCCCCAATATTGTAATATATCATTTAAAAGGGCATAAAATAAGAAAAATTTTGGCGCAAACCAGAGGTCGATACGTTGATCCGTTCGGGAGTTATTTAAAGTCAAATTTGGAAAAAGTCAATTTTTGACCCTAAATAACTCCCGAACGGGTCAACGTATCGACCTCTGGTTTGCGCCAAAATTTTTCTTATTTTATGCCCTTTTAAACGATATACTACAATATAGGGGGTTCCATTTAAGAAATTGAAGGTGACGTTCATCTTTTTCGTTGCTAACATAACAAGAACAGTGTAACGCAATATTTTACATTAGTAGGTTAGTTTACAGTAGACTTATATATTTAATATATGTCATGAATAATATTGCTGAGAAACGGAAACGCTTATTAACAAAAATACGCGTGCAACGTTTTCGCAAACGCCGTAAATTAATAAACTCGAACAATATGGAGAAAGTTGATAATACGGATAGTGTGTGTAAATTTTCAAGAAATGACTCAAACATTCCAAGTGATTTAAATTATGAAATTTATGAAGAATCATGTGACATTTTATCTATTAATGAATTTGAAGAATTTTATACAAACTGTGAAAACAACTCTTCAAACGTAAGTAATTTTAATGAAGTAGATATTAATGAAGACAGTGATGATAACGCAAAATATAACGAATTGGAACAATTAATGGAACAAACAAGTGATACATCTTTATTACGGCAATGGGCCCTTAAATATAAAATAAAACATAATTGTCTCGACGATCTGCTTAAAATATTACGCACAAAGTGCTTACCTGATCTTCCAAAGTCCGCAAAATCGTTTTTGAAAACAATGTCCGCAAAATATTATATTGAAAACATTTCTGAAGTTCAGGAAGGTCAATTTGTGTATTTTGGAATTATTAGATATCTCCAAACAACGATTAACACAAATTTACACGTACAAAATATAATAGAGTTACTCATTAATATCGACGGTGTGCCACTTTTTCATTCTAGTAGCAAACAATTGTGGCCAATCTTATGCAAAGTATATTTTCAACCTGATGTATATGAACCATTCCCGGTAGCAATATATTGTGGCAATCATAAACCACGTAATATACATAAATATTTTGAACCTTCTATTGAAAAAATAATTTATTTATATCGCGAAGGAATTTTAATAAAGGAAAGGCGGTTCGATGTTCGTATAAAAGCATTTATATGCGACAGACCAGCGCGTTCTTTAATTAAATGTTGTGACGTGACATTGTCGCGTCCACCGTCCAGACGGTAGCTCGGCCGAGGGGAAGGTCGGGGATGGCGCCTCGACCGGAGTACGGGAGGGTTATTCGCGACTTAATTAATTTGCGAGCGAGCTTTGTAGATACGACAGGTGGTGCCGGAGCGGATGATCCACGGAGGACCGGTGTAACGACGTATGTCGCAACGAGGGAGAGAAGGAAGCTTGGGGAACGCTGAGCGGAATGGCTGGCCGACGGGCGGGTCACTTGGGCCTACCGCCGCGGAGACGCGCAGAATGCCTCGCACATTGCACCCCGGGCCGTACCGTCACACGAGGAAGGGCGCGACACCGCGACTGCAGCGCGGGTAAGCGACCCGGACGCCTCCCCGACGATATCAAGGACACCGAGCAGCATAGCCATGGCCTGGCCAGCCGGGCTAAAGCTGAGAAGGGCTCACACCTGATGGCAGCCGATTCAAAGGATCGCGGGCAGGCAGAAAGCACCAGAAGCGGCGCCGCGAACACGGCGGCGCGCGCGACGGATCGGCGAGACGGAACATCGCGATCTTGGAGCGCATGCGCGGGGGCCCAACGTGATCTCGCCGGCCGGCCGCTCTTCACTGTCGAGCGAGCGCTTGTCGAGGAGCCACCCCCGGAACGCAGCCCCGAAACAGCGAAGCGGCTAAGCAGCGAGGCAACAGCAGAAAAACTTGTAAGATCTTCACTCCGGTGCTACCGCATTCTCGTTGGCTCGATCTCGGCCATGGCCTTAGACACATAGTAGATACAATTATCGATTAGATTACCGTTTCGATTGATACCGACTTCCGTCGGAAATAACTTTGTAGTCGTGAGCCCGGCCGAGATCGTGCTTGTAAAATATATTGTGAAGCCCTCCCCGGAAACTCTTGCGCGGCCGACAGTCATTTCGTGTTTCTCGCGTCTAAGTTATGTGTACCGTACCGCGTTCGTTGTGTCGGGACTATCGCTGTTTCGCGCATATTGTGTTTGTTACCGGTAAGTGTTTGTCTCTAGCGTCGAGGTCGTAATGATCGAATCGCGGTCAGTGTGTCGAGACTACCGGTATTTCGCGTTTATTGTGTTAAAGTCGCGATTAGTGTCGTGTAGCGTTGTCGCGTCTGTTCGGGGAAAATTCCACGGGCGAGCGGTGCGGTAACGCTCCCCATGAGATATTGCGCCGCGCTCTTGCGCGCGCGTGAATTGTCGTGCGTACCCAAAAAGAGTCCCGCGGATACATTGTGTTGCTCAAAGTCGCGTAGTGCCGCGTACCGTGCATGCAAGTATCGTTGCGGTCTCTCGCCGGGAAAAGTAGTACGGGTGTATTACATGGTCGTCGTATAGATATCATTTTGCGACTACCAATTAGTTTACCGTGTGCGTGTGTCGTAGATATCATTTTGCGTATACCGATTTGTTGCCGTGTAAAGTGTCGTCCGTTGCATTTGCGTTGTACAAATGTTGTTTCGAGTCTACCGGTTAGTTGTCGTATCCATTGTCGTTTACCGTACGCCGCGAGCGGGGCGGCCGAGTTGTGTGTGTGAATCTGAGTGCGGGTGTGGTAATCTGCGTGGCGGCGATTCGCGTGCCGCAAGCATGCTTCTCGCGTAAGAGAACCCGTAGAGCATGGGGCTAACGTTTAACTCGTGTGAATGAGATGCGTGGCTGATTCGTGTGTGTGAGATTCGCGTTCCGCGGGTAGTGCATACGGTATCTTTGCAATTGCGAGTGAGATAACGTGCGTTCGAGACGCTACTTCAAGCGGCGGTCGCCGGCGAGGCGACCCGACCCCGCTTCACATTATTGTCCTTTTGAAATATATGATTATTTATTATTTAATCTTGTGCTGATTGCGCTGCGCTCCCTCTCCTACTCTCCTCACAACGAACAACGTAACCGACGCCCTGAGTTTGCGTTCGGGCTGTAGATTTATATTTGCGTCGTATTGATGAAACGTGGTGCGCGTAATCGAACCTGGCGCCCATACGGAATATCTATAGCGGAAAGAATCTGTTACCGTAGATACCTCGAAGAAATTCTGTCGCGGATACCTTGGAGCTACCGTCTGTCTTTTTGTGAATTTGCGGCAGCGCCCTTTCGGCTGGCGAGACCAAAGGAAAACGGGTCGCAATGTGTTAAGAACCATGGCGGATATCACGCTTGCGAACGCTGTAATGTCCCTGAAATAAGAGTGAATAAACGCGTTATTTACCCCTTAAATAATAATCGCCAACGAACTGATCAATCATTTCGTGATGAAGAAGATCCTTTGCATCATACAGGAATATCGCCACTCATCTCATTACCTGAAGTAAATGTGGTGACGATGTTTATACTTGATTTCATGCATTTATGTTGTCTCGGTATAATGAAGAAGATGTTTGTAGATTTTTGGCTTAATAGTAAATCAGCACAGAAACTCAGTAATGCTACAAAATTAATACTTACGCAAAATTTAGTTAAATTACAAAATCAAGTACCAGAAGAATTTCAAAGAACTACACGATCAATTACTGAAATAGCTAAATAAGAGGCTACTGAATTTTGTTTCTTTTTATTATATTGCGGGCCAATTGTTCTTAAAAAATGTTTGTCTGAAGATATATACAAACATTATCTACTACTACACGTAGCTTGTCGTATATTGTGTTCTCCAGAAACTGCTGTAAAGTGCAATGAGCATGCAAAATTATTTCTTCATCATTTTGTTGATGCAGCGCGTCAATTGTGTGGCGAAGAAGTTCAAGTATTAAATGTACATAGTGTGCGGGGGGGTCTTAATGCTATCCCCGGGGGGCGAGATTTTCTATGCTTGAAGGACCAGAGGGGGGTAATTATAAGCCCCTCACGACTAACTTTGGTAAATAGCGAGAAAGCGAGAATCAAAATGCGCATGCAACGAAAATTAAGCGAGAAAGCGACTCACCGTTTGGTCGCCCGTCGTTCTTCGGATGACTTCTCCGATTCTCGTTCGGTTCCTCGTCCTGTCTCTGGGCGGTCGGACTCTGCCGGTTCGGCATGCAGGCGGATGCAGCACAAAGCGCAAGGCAGGCACAAGCAATAGGCACAAGCAAGCAGGCAAAGAATAAAGCGCAGGCAGGCACAAATGAGGCAGGCGGGAGATCGGTCCCCAAGGCGGGGGAGAGCGCGGTCGGGCGGCCCGAAAGTCTTGCTGCGCGGCTGTCGACTTCTTAGCGGTGAGTGAGCTCGCGGTTCTGTAACGTGAGCCGCGAGCGAGTATTTGCTCCCTTTTTGGGGGTAATCGCTGCCGTCGGTGGATAAACGATGGCAGCACCAATTGGTGAGTCGCATAAATTTACAAGATTATCCCGATCGCGATCCACCGACGTCTCGCGAACATTAACAAATAGCAACTAATAATCAAAATATGCAATTAATAACTAAAATAAACAAAGACAATTAACCAGACATATGTACAATTAAGGCGATACGCCGAACACATAGTCTTGTTCATTTAGCTGACAATGCAGTTAATATGCAATGTTCTCTTAGTGAAATTACTGCTTTTCCATTCGAAAATACTCTTGGAAAAATAAAAACTTTTATAAGAAGTGGTAATCGCCCACTAGCACAATTATGTCGCCGTATTTATGAAAGGTTTTTTATTTCTGAAAGAAGGTTACTATACCTTTATCTGTTGAAATATTAAAAAAAAAAATAACTCAAGTATTTATATAAAAAAGATACGATATAAAAGTGCTATTATTACAACAAAATCTCCAAATAATACTGTGATTCTATTGAATGGAAAGATCTTACAAGTAAATAGTATATATACTTATTCAGATGAAAGTGAAGTTCAAATCAGTGGAATTATTTTAAAGATTGTAAAAGCAATGTTTGAATATCCATGTAATTCATCAACATTAAAAATGTGGAGAGTAGAAAATGGATCAGATATAATTGTGACGCAACCTCTGTCGAATGTATTGCAAAAAATGGTCACATTTTTTATCAATGATGACGACAAAGAAAAAATATATACAATGCCTCTTCTTCACATGTAAGCAGCAAAAATAATTATGTAAAAATTCTATGTAATGAGGTAAGCAATTCAATATTTTTGACAGTATTAAATATTAATGTTAATATCTATTAATAATAAATATTAACACAATAAACTTACAGGACACCGAAAATTTATCGAAGATGTACGATAGGATTATTCCTATCGTATAGAATTTGTTAGTCACTGAATGTCATTTATGTATTTATAAATCTGCGATAGAAGTTGTTCGTTAATTGGCCATGCTGCAGACATGTTTTTAGAGCCGTCGCTCTGTTCCACGAGTTAACAATTTTAATAGTTTTTTCGTTCTTAATTAATCACCGTTTGACTCACATAACATGTAAGTTTAGACTCATCAATTTTAATTCGTTAACTCGGCATATAATATAGCTGCAACTTGTATAATAATAATAATAATATATAATTAATATTAACATTTTTGATAGTATTTAATTATTTACAATGTTACAAATATTAACAATTTATTTTAATTTATCCGCGCTTACACCTCTTGTCTTGCTGTGATAAACGACGATCATCGAAGCAGTGTTGCTATGCGATCCGACTAACACTCGTTAACAAGAAATCATAGAGTCAATAGTGAAAAAGAGTTTAATTTGTTAACGATGGCAACAGCAAAAAACCACAAATTTAAATTGGTGGAATTTATAGATGAAGGGACCGATATCACTAAAAGCATTGATATTGTTCCAACAGAGTGGATTACATATGATCAAGAGACACATGATTTATTCACGAAATTTATTCCGGATTGTTCTAAACAAAATGTTACTGAAGCAAAAATCGCGTCAAAGCTGGAAAGTCTCCATTAAAATCTTGGCCGCGGTTCCGTATTGCAGTGAAAGGTTATGGTGGTAAATAGAAAAAATTACTTAATGTATATGTTATATTATTAACGTATTATATATCGCTCAATAACACAGGCCCACAAAAAAGTACCCTGTGCTGGGGATCTGACTAGGCTATTCTTTATGTATTTTGAGTCGTTGATTATAAATCTGACGTCAGAATTACTCGACCAAGTCACAATTTTTTCTAACATCCAAAAATAGCAAAAATTGCCGTAAAAACCTACATTTTTTTATGTTAGAAAAAAACTGTGATGTGAAGGAGCAATTTTGACGTCAGATTTGTAATCTGCGACTCAAAATACATAAGAATAGCCTAGTCAGATCTCCAGCACAGGGTACTTTTTTGTGGGCCTGTGTAATTATTCTTTTACAACTTATATAGACACATACAGTCATGCTGAACAAAAATTATTAAAACTGCAAAATGCGATACATACGACATACGGTTTCACTACGGATAATAATGAGGTAGAAAATGCAAGGAGGGAACTTAAACAAAAGGAACTGTACAAGTTAAAAGGAAAAAAGAAAGTGAAGGGTACTGCATGTGACGCATTGGAAATGCCTGCTATTGATTTAGAAAAACCGATTCGATCTTCTGATCATACAAATATTAAATCATGTACGTGCAATATACTTTTATAGAGAATACTTAACACATTCGTAGCAGGGTGCAAAATCTATTTTTACTTCATATCTTTTTTTCTGGTTATTTATTCTTTCCATATTAAATCATAGCTTCAACCTTCCGAGTGCATACATTTTTTTGACACCTTTCCACTGAATACGTAGACTTTATTTTTCCAAAACTATTTTCCTCACTTAAAACTATTTTCCTATTTAAAACTATGGCCTGCTGGCCTGTATGACCTGCTTCAGCCTCCCGCTACCCTCTTGTTTTTAGTTCTATCGCTGTGTCATCTTTCCTCTCTGTCTTTTCAATCTTTCGATTATGTACATTGCAAACATACGTACGTACGTACGTATATATTAAAGCCTATATGTACCTATATATTAAAGCTATAATTTAATATATAGGTACAATTATATTATAATAGTATTTATAGTTATATTATTCTTTTTCTATAACAACATTATATTTTATTTAATATTTTGTACACATAATTAATACTTATTTACATATTAAAATAATTATATATTTTATATTTCTTATTTATTTTAATCCAAATATTTTTCCTTTCATGGTGAAGCATGTGACGTTCCTATTGCAAATAATAAAACACAGATGGAAAATATTGAAAAACAATCTAGTCAGAACAAATACATATCTGATGAATCAGAGCCCAATAGCCCCAATAGCAATAACGAATTTAGCGATTTAGAAAGCGACAGTGATACAATTAAACATAAAACTGTTAATAAACTCAAACGTCTAACTGTTAATAGTAAGTCGAGTAACATTACTCGTGAATCTTTTTCTGATTCTGAAAACGATATTTTATATAAGAAAAGGAAAACTGATATTGAAATAGAAAATGGGGAGACAACTAATGCTCAAAAAAATTCGATTGACGTTGACGAAGCTAATAGTAAGACACATAGATTAAATTTTACAATAAAATAATTTTGATAAATAATTGCCATAAACGTATGTCTAACATTATTTATGTAATAAATTAAAACAAAGTTCGCAATCCGCGGGGACACAGATGGCCAATTCTCAGTTGCTACCCCTACCGCTATCCCCTTACCACCGCCGTCACCCGCGAAGGCCCGCGAAGGCGCCGAGCCTCGCGAGTGGGAGTAGTGGTGGGGGTAGCAACTGAGAATCGGCCGTGTTTTCGCGGATTGAGAGCTCTGAATTAAAATGTAATCGTATATATGTATAATTTTAACGAATAAATTATTTTGTAGAATTGCCTGTGCAAGAATTAATACTAAAATGCTATCGGAATTTATCCGCATAAATAGTAAGACTTGCAGGACATATCACATAAATTAAAATAAAACAGGATGAGATCGTTTCTTCGCACCCTATCGAAATACATAGAAGATCTTCAAATTTCAAAAAATTAGATGACTTCTTAAAGAAGGAAAAAATCGAATCGATTCCTTTCAAAACATTGCAGTCTTTTAAGGTTTTTGATGTTGAATTAAAAAAAGATGAAGCTTTTCGTGAAGATCTTGTAAGTAAATATAACAACATCAGAATGTGTATTATATGTACACACACACACACACACGCGCGCGCGCGCGCGCGCACACACACACGCACGCACGCACGCACGCACGCACGCACGCACGCACACACACACACACACACACGCACACACACACACACACACACACACACACACATATATATATATATATATATATATATGTATATATATGTATATGGATGTAAAATATGTCTTATATTCGGAATAAATCTTACGTTTTTTGTTGACATTTTCTATCAATTTAAGCACTCGTCGGCTTTTCTCATTTACAATATCTTTCTCGGAAAGTCTCTGTATTTTAATACTGGGCTGTAATAATATATCCGTACTAGTGCAAATCTCCGTTGCTACATTTGTACATGGTATAGAATCAGTTTCATTAATCATCAAAGATTCGTCTAAAGTATCTTCAGATCCTGCACAGAAGTTTTGTCAAAATATGCGTATAATTGCTACAATTATTTGTTTCTACTTACCATGGACAGTAGAACTTTTCTTGTAACGATAGTCATTACTAGTGCAAATCTCCGTTGCTACATTTGTACATGGTATAGAATCAGTTTTATTAATCATAAAAGATTCGTCTAAAGTATCTTCAGATCCTGCTAAAAATTTTTGCAATCTATATATATAAAAACAAATGTCCTGACTGACTGACTTACTGACTCACTCATCAACGCCCAGCCCAAACCCCTGAACCTAGAAACATGAAATTCGAGGGGTGTATTCCTCTCCTGACGTAAGCACCCACTAAGAAAGGATTTTTAAAAATTCGGCCTTAAGGGTGTGAAAAGGGTTAAAATGTATTTTCACGGATTCGTCAATATCTCTTAGGCCCGATGAGATATCGACTTAGTTTTTGCTTACGAAGGTCACTCATACAAATGCTTAAAAACATATTTCAGGATTTTGCCCAAATCAACCTCTAAAGGCGCAAATCTGGATTCAGGGGTGAATTATAGATCCCTTCGTATCTCCTGTAAATTAATTTCTATGTATTTTTCTTTTGGTTCTTATACTTGGCCCAACAATTACTTTCAAAAAAATAACTTTTGCTTCCGTATTCCACAACGAATTTATTAACAAAAATAATTTTAAGGGTTGTAAGGGAGAGTGAAAGAATTGCGAATATCTAATTGAAGAGTTAAACAAATTTATCAATTATAAACGTCTTTATTTAATTACGAACTGGTTTTGCTTATTTTTTGAAATTGTAATTAATGTTGATAAAAAAACACAATCAAATTTATTCATGTACTATGTTCTTTGTGATAAAGACTAAAAACAAATTAGATGTCAACAAATGTCTTGTATATATGCAAATGGAATACATATCTTTTTACATTAGACATTGTAGTGTTTGTTCTTTGTTCGGTCATTCGAAATAAATCAATTTATTTGTATTCTTAGTATTTTAAATCTTAGTATTTTTTTTTAATTACGTAAAAAACTAGATACAATGGCATTAAAATACATTGTAATAATAACCCAGGTACGGTTTTACAAGCGGGGCAGTGTCGCGCCAACGTCGGCTGTCGACTGCCGACTGTCGGCTGTAACGTCGCGCCGATGTCGGCCCAATATCCAAATGATAAGATCGGCCCAATGTTCGGTTGTCAGTATTAATCCGACACTGGTCAGCGACATCGGCCCAATGTTACGTTTCAGTATCGGGGCGATACTGGTCAGTAGCATCGGCTCAGTACTAGTTGTAACGTCGCGCCGATGTCGGCATAATATCCAAATGATAAGATCGGCCCAATGCTACGTGTGCCAGTATCGAGCCGACACAGGTTTCCGACATTCACCCGACATAAAAAAAAAATTATATCCGTAATATCTATTTCGAAATTTTATTACAATTTTTGAACTGCATTTGTTTCTTAAGATGCAGCCTATAATAATTCCATCTGAAAAATTAACTTTTTGTAATTAATTAAATATTTGAAAAAAACACTTACCTTGGTGGGACTCGAACTCGGGACCTCTGGATCGTGAGCCAACTGCCTTACGTGGTAGACTACTTCTTAATTTGATGTATCTGTTATAAATTGTCTACATATGTCATAGTCAGCACAAATATGTAACATTTTAAAAATCATTTTAACAAACAAATTTAGTAAAAAAAAGTAATAAAATTTTGAATTGGATATACAAATATAATTTTTTTTTTTAATGTCGGGTGAATGTCGGAAACCAGTGTCGGCTCGACATAGCACGTAGCATTGAGCCGATTATATGTATAATTTAATATCACCAAAAGTTATTACTCATTTCTAGCGTCACTGAATGACAGTGGCTACGTTCCGATATTCACTCTGCCAATACTGCAAATCTGTAGTATACGTAATATAAACTGTAGCAGTGAATATCGGAACGCAGCCACTGTCGTTTTCCAGCATTAACGAGTTACAGAATAGGCCTACTGAGGCTTAATTCTGTAACTTTTAACGACAGTGTCGTTATCATTATGTTGTCATTGCACAGATATAATATATAATATTTAGGAATTATTCTCTATCTCTCTGTCGCTCGCAAATTGTTTCGCTCGCTGATTCGTTTAGACGCTTTCCTATTCTAAATGTGTGGGATTTGCTGAAGAAATTAGGGCAGAGTTTACATTAAACTCTTTATTCTAAACCAATTAACACTTTCCACATTTTAAGCATTTGTGGCATTTATTACAAATAAAATTCCCTTTGTTTTTATTATTTTTATTGTAATTTCTCCGACTTCCTCTTTCTCGGGGCTTGGCTTGCGTTCCGACGCTTCTCACCGTTGCCTTTGTTTGCTCTGTGGTCTGTGTGGCTGCGTTACGAAGCTCTACTGACCGGTATTCTCGGTTGTCAGGCTTAGGAGAGGGAGGAAATGGAGAGACAGGACACGGCACCTCAAACTCCTTTAGGATTTCAGTAATCTTCGGGATCGGTGTAGAGGATGCTGGAAGGAATGTTTTGGTTAAGTTCGAGGAAATGAACGACGTTAGAAAAGGCGGGCCACTGGCACCGAGAATTGGTGAGAGTTCACGTCTGGCGTCAACTAATGTCTCTTTGCTAGTTGCTAGGTTACCTTCTTTTTCGGGCGACTGGGCGCCGACGGCTGGAGAACTCTCCAGCGAAGGGAGCGACCAGCTCTTGGAGCGACGTGCGCTAGTTTCCTGGCGGCTGGCGCCGGGGAGCGGATCTATAAGGATTACTTTCTTCGGCGAATCCGGGAATAAGTCATGTGCTGGACGCTTTGTGTCAGGAGGCGGCTGAGCGCCGTTCGCAAGACAATCGCTGAGCACGACTTTTCTCCTCGCAACGTAATGCTGCAAGGGCAGCGGCTTTGTTCTTCGG
The DNA here is from genome assembly GCA_030770355.1 of Harpagoxenus sublaevis. Lineage (NCBI taxonomy): Eukaryota > Metazoa > Arthropoda > Insecta > Hymenoptera > Formicidae > Harpagoxenus > Harpagoxenus sublaevis. The sequence goes on from JASTWR010001369.1 coordinate 33,414, forward strand.
CGAGCCGTCGAACTAGCCACAACCTCTTCTCCGGCGAGCCGGGAAGGGCTTCGGGTGCGCTTCGAGAGCGGCGTCTTGAGGCTGGGGATGTCCGCCCTGGCCGGCTGCTCGAAAAACTCCGAGTTTTCCTCGCGTCGGGCTCTCTTTTTATACCCGAAAATCTATTGACACCGGGGTTGCTAGGAAACCTGCGTTTCCTGAATTTTGCAATCTGTCAATTCGCGACTTGAAACTTCTCGCTTTCTCGGCGACTTGAAACTCTCCGCTTTTAATGACATGAAATTGTCCCGCGCGCATCGTAAATTCTAACCGCGCTTTCTGTCGCGGACACCACGTGCCGTCGGAGCGGAGGTTTTCTGTCGCGGTCACCACGTGTCGCCGGAGCGGAGGTTTTCCTGGAGGCTGGTGGCTGACGGAGGTTGCCACATAATAAAAAAGCAGTGCACATAAAAAAGCTGACTACATAACGACAACGACACGACGTCGCGCCGTGATCGGATAGTGACAATCGGTTGTCGCGGTATTGCCTACGTTAGCCCGCCCGCAAACTTTACCTGGAATATTGTACTTATTTTTATCATGATGAATGGCAATAAAAGAGAAAGATGTACAAAGGTAAGTTCTAATAACGTTTATTATATTATATTATAATATCATTTTTCGAATGTATTGCATTATATTATATTTATTATTATTTGTTACATTATATTATATTTTTACTTTATAATATAAATGTATGACTAAAGTACAATGTGTAAAATAAAATAAAAAAAATCTGTTTGTGATAATTCACGTGCTTTGTTCGCTCTCTGTCTCATCTCTCTCATCTCTCTCATTTCTCTCATCTCTCTCATCTCTCTTTTTTGTTCGATTCCTTTCTTTCCGTCCTCCAGCTCTGTCTGATGCTCCCGTGAACCATCGACTTGTTTTAGATAATATCTCGTTCTCCGGAACGGAAAATTTTTCGACTAAAACATCTGCCATAAAATTCATTACTACCTTTCTAATCTGCATGACACAGACATACACGTGCGTGCGCACACCCGCACACACGCACATACACACACCTTTCATGCATTTGTAAGTCATAGTATCGCAGAAACTCTTCTTCTTCTTCTGTCCAGAAATTTCACGTCCGCAAGCAGAATATTGTAATTGAATATCTTTGGTGAGTAAAGCTGACAATATTATAGAAATGCCTTTTGTGATGGTTTCCACACCTGTTGTTTGATTTGTCATCATGATTTTCTGTAAAATGTGTTATATTATATTTTCTTCCCATTATTTTATTATTTAATGGATAATTCTATGTAAAACTTACAAATGATTTCTCTTTTTTGGTGTCCGATAATTGCTCGTTAAACTGCATAAACTGTTCTACAGTATTTAATGGTAAAGTAAGTGCAAAGTCGTTTCTACATTTAGCTGATTTTATACCAAATGGTTCATTAACATTAAGCGCTAATGTATTTTTTATATCGTTCATGCCCTTATTAAGATCGTAACATATACTCCTTCTTATGTTGTCCAGTTCCTGCTTAATTTTCTGTTCAAAACGGTTAAATCGGTCCATTATAGTTGCCAAATAATTGTCATTATTGTTTCCTGTTTGTGTATTATTTGTATCTGAAAAATAAGTTTATTTAATATTGTGTAATTGCGAATTAAACTATTATCGTATTGTACTATATTATATTATTGTAAAATTACAATAAAAAAAACAACGTTGCTTGATTTGGATCAGCGCTGCGTACGCCCATCATGGATTTGTTTCTGACGTTTCGTGAACATTTCAATTCACTTCCTCAGCGTAAGGAATGTCCTAAAAATTATCCTAAAACATTCTTACGTCGTACCTTATCCTGAGGAAGTGAACTGAAATGTTTACGAAACGTCGGAAACAAATCCATAAAGGACGCTGACCCAGAAGCCAAATCAAGCAGTCCTCCACTAAGCCTAAAATATTTAAAAAAACGATGTTATAATACTTGTAATATATTGCACCTTAAGGTGATATGTTTTGAAATTGTATTCTAATGATTCACACATTTCATTACATTTGAATTTAATAAAAAATTATACTACTAAATATTTTATGTAATTTTGTGTTTGGAAGTTAGAATATGCTGTACACAAAAAACTAAAAGAAGTTATATTATTGCAATTCTTATTAGAACACTCGTAGAAATTAACTTAGAAATAGGAATAAGTTTTTTTAAAATAGTTCAATTAAATAAAAATTTGAATACTTATTCAAACTTTGCTTTTCCGTGTAACAAATTTATTTTAATCTATAAATTAATCGCCTTTTTTAATGTCTATAATTTTCCATCTTCATTTGAAATTTCAAATGCCATGTTCATTAAAAAAGAACTTTTTTGAAATATAGATTTGAGAAAGAAAACATCCTATTGACCCGAAGAGATAATAGTCAGATGATGGACAATGTCCTGAGAGAACAAAGTATACAGTAAAGACTACCTGCTCTGTATGGCCCTACGGTATGCAGTTCAGCTAGTCCGTCATCTCGTTCAAAACGCACAATTTCAGTGGAAGAAGCATCTTCCAAATGTTCGTTTATATCAGTATCTTCGGCAGTACTGGATTGAGCTTGTAAGTTTGTAAAAGCTTTATTTAATCGACGTTTGCCCTGATCATAATTAGCTACAAGAGAATAACATTATAAATATATTTATAATTACTATCTATAAAAATACTATCATAGAATACATTGCATAAATTTTATATGTTTTACAAATATCAGTAGGTAGTCTATGAGAGTTCTATATTTTCTGTGAGCGAGGGGTAAGCGGGGCAGGGGGGTTCCACGTAGTACCTAGAGGGACTCATAGATGGCGTTTACGATCAAGATCACGGTCGATAATATCGATCGAGGTCACGCGATCTCTTTTACCATCTAAACTAGTCACGTGGTTTTTTTTTACCATCCGAATTAGTCCGATGGTACATACGATTGCTAACTGTACGTAGATAACATACCGAACAAGATTTAATAAGTTGTTTATCTATTATACATATCGACGCGATGTTAGTTGCAAGCGTGCCCTATGAGGTGTTCTCTATGCCCGGCGGTGGTGGTGGGGGGTGTGGGGCCCGTGGGGCAAGATACCGGAGGGGGATCGTGCAATTGCGTTGATAGGTCCGCGTTTGAGAGGGAGGCGGAGGGGGAATTTAGGCGCGCTTGTCGGGACAGTGTAATATTTAAAATAACCTAAGGGTGATCGGCTATAATTTGTGACACCGACAATAAATTATCGTGACGTTGGTTTGTCTTTTTTTCTTTTCTTCTTTCTGTGGAGATCCCTTTGTCGAGGGCTTCGTGTTCGAACATGTTTCACGACGCCATTTTGGAGTTGTTAGGTCACGTACTACGTTTCTTTCTATCGTTCGAATCATTTCCCTTCGCGTTCTCGAACTTTCCTCCTCCTCCTCGGTATTTTAATATTTTAAATAATTTAATCATTTTATTAGTTCCTTAAATTTATAGTTTAAGAAAGAGACATTATCGCAACGCATAATTTAAACAAAGAATAGAGGAGAAGAAGGTGGAAGGAGAAAATAATTTAAAATTGTTTACCGTGTTATTGTACATTTATTCGTGTTGTACATTTATTCATATGAAATCTTCTTTACAAGATATGTGTGTTGCGAGGTTTATTTATACATATATAATACATTTTTTAAAAGACCAATAGTTATTTTTTGATATAATATATATTTAATTGGCGCATAATTTAAAGATATCATTTTTTTTTTGTAATAAATATATTACTTCGATTTTTTCAAGGTAAAGATATTACTTGGATTTTTTCGAGGTACAAAGATAACTACTTCAATTTTTTCAAAGTAAATATATTATTTCGATTTTTTCAAGGTAATGATATTACTTGGATTTTTTCGAGGTACAAAGATAACTACTTCGATTTTTTCAAGGTACACCACGCGTGCTTGGCGTCTTTTTTTTTACTTTTTTGTAAAAGGTATAGTATAACTGAAACTATTTCGAAAAGTATTGTAGATATACAGATAACCTTAAATTGTAGCATACCTGCTTCTCTTATTATTATCACACCCCACAATTTCCAATTTCGTTCTGCATTTTTAGAATTTTTTGCCCACTTGTCGACCTTGGGCCAATCTTTTTTCTCTGGGAAGTAACACATCCATTTGTTTAAACGTCGTGTTAACCATGTGCGCGGAACTAAATCTATGGATTCCTTGCTGCAAGGCTCTTTATCCAGCACAAATTGGACAACAACATGTGTTGTATTGTCCTTTAATTGACTCATCTTGAAACGTATCAAATGAAAATTTGAATAAAGTCAGTAGTAAAGTACGAAATTAAACAATTAAGGTTATGGATACATCTCATATACGGATAAAAATAAATGAAGCGACTTACATTTTATTGTAGTAGCCAATTCTTTAGTAAATCACACTAATGGAGAAGTACTACTATAAAAAGAAATAATAATAAATTTATCTTAGAAATGTGGAAAATTATAGAGATACTTACTTAGTCATGCACATGTACGTATGCCAGCTAGCACGAGAAATAATGGAACGATGGCGACGTGACGAATTGATGATATATATATGTATATGTACATCGCCGGGTCGCGAAGATACACGAAGCAGTCTCACGCTGCGCGCATACTAGGCGCGATACACTACTGTTGGGTTATTGCACTATATAGTTCAGCAGTGCAGAGAAAACGAACAGACCTATGTACTTATATGTACGTGAGCGCCTCTGCCCTTCATGTGTACGTAGACGGACCTCTGGCCGGATTTCCGGCAGCATTTTTGTCCGCATCTCCCGCCATTGCGAGCATCAAATTGAAACAACACACATACGTGGGTCGCACTTCTGGGATCGGATCAAATACACGGCATTACACGGTCCCTCTGCGAAAGCATTCTCAGGCTGAGAATCTCAGGCTCTCTGCTCACCTCATTATAAATACCTCTTCCGTATTCTCACCCGAAGAAATCTGGCCGTATTAACCTGTACCTTCGCCCGAAGGCAGCTAGAGCCATACATAAGGAAGAAAAAAAGAAGTCTACATATCTCGACGAAGACAGTATGTAAATAACGGATCGCAGTCTCTACGAAAGCTGAGGACCAAAACGCTGTGCAAAATAAACTTATACCGGCAAAAACACGTGGCAAAATTGTTCTAATTATTCGCAACATGTTTGTGTACATCAAGTATGAAGATGGATTGAAGGAGGCTATCAGTGTAGATAGAATAGGAATTTTGATATGAAAAACATCGATTTTGAGAAAAAATATAAAATAAAGTGGGACGACGGTAACTATTATAACGGTATTATTGGAAAAATACAGGGGAAAGCAATTTGTGCAGGTAATATTTTTAAAAAATTGTATTACTGTAGAAATCACAGTAGGTAAGTTAATTTTTAATGCAATTTTATCTCAATAGAATCAAAAGAAGAGGTAGAAGAGAAAACAAAAGGCAAAAGAGTAGAATTTTCACCGTTGACTCTGTGTGATACTGCAACAGATTTCGAGACAGATTCAGAACTTGAACGACCACATGTAAGTTGTTTCCTTTGTAATATATGCAATATCTATTTGCAAGTATTACATACGTTTGTTTCTTATATATACACCGTTTTGTCTAAACTGATTTCTGTATGGTAAAATTTCAACTTTGTTTAACTAAGTATGTATATGTAATACTTAGTTAAAACAATATAATTTAAGTGAAAATTTGTTCGATAATCTCAATTAATGTATCCATATTTGTTCAATACTGCAAGCCTTATCCTGGACTCATAGTAAACATTAATTATGCCTTTCTAATTTCAATAAGGCCTTTTTTATGTGAGCATCACGCATAATGTTGATTGAGCTTGAGACGATTGAGTTGATTTAGCTTTATAAAGGCATATTTAACATTTATTTTACGTACAAAATATGGTCTTTGTTCTCATTATCAATTTCATCATTTTACGAATAAATTTTTAGATTATATACTACAAACATGAAAAATTACCTAATATGATGTTAACTGCCAAAAGTGTAACCAAATGTGCGAGTCCCTAGCAGTTCATAAACATTGCTATTTATACCATTGCTTATATATAGCGATTATGAATGATTGGTAAAAAAATGATTAATATTCTGATAGGTGTAATATGTGTACAATTCATAATCCAAGAATTGTTATGGTTTTTATAATAATGTAACATTTAAATAAATTCACTATTTTGGAGGTGTTTGCATATTTCATAATGGCAACACTTTTGGCAGTTAACATAATATTAGGTAATTTCTGATTTCTAGCAGTAATATTATGTAGCACATGACAAATTCGACTGGATGCATTAATATCGGCCTTAGTATGCATTATAACGCACACTAAGGCCGATATCATTTTAGTTCCGTCTTCATAAATTATATGGATAATTATTTTATTAGCTATGTAGCATCAATAGCTGAAAGTACTGCATAAAATGATAATTAATGACAGTACTGTTGTTAAACTTATTAATAAATAAAATATAGTATTTGATAACTAATTATTAGAGGAAAGTCCCCTATTATGAGATAGGTTCCTAGTATAAGATAACAGGGTTTCTTTTAAACTAATAGGCCCAGATAGGACCTAATAGTTTAAAATAAACCCTGTTATCTCATATTAGGAACCTATCTCATAATAGGGGACTTTCCTTTATTCTTATGTTCATATTAGGTAATCTATACTATAAATTTGAGAAGTAAAATGTTGATAAATTTAAATGTGAATAATAATGGCAATATAAAGTTTTTAGATAGGTTATAATACATGGCATTTAGTTTACTGTAAATTATATAAAAGATACATAAAATTTATGAGGAGCTGAGCTTTGAACGAGCGATGTGCTCCCGCCTATAGAGAGGGCAGCTTCCGCGTGGCGTGCGCCTCGGGGCGCCACGCAGACGAGCGGTCGTTGTCGGACCCAGACGAGTTTCGTTAGTTGACGTGATCGGTCGTGTAACATATAGATATATACAATAAAGTTTCTAGAGCATAATAGAACTCGAAAAGTTTATTTGCTGCCCACCTCGCCGTATCTTGTAACATCAGAGAATACCATCCAATAGGTTACGGGCCCAGGGCACGATTCCCCTGCGTGAAGAAAGTGCGTGCGAAGTGAGTGAGAACCCGGTAGCAGCTAGAAGCATTTAGAAGATTAGAGGGTAAGTAAATAATATTCCTCGTTGCTGACGAGCAAAACGAGAGAATTCTCAGCTAATAAAAACGTTTGTTCGATAAATGCTGTTAGAAGGAGATAGATGTTTTTGCCTTCTTCTTGAGAGATAGAAATAGAGGCAACAGTGATAATAAGAGAATTAGAGAATAGATGTATAAAGAGTAGATGCGAGAAATTAACTAAATTCTTAGAGAAATAGAGAAAGATAGATGTGTGAGATAGAAAGAGATAGATATATGCCGCTTGGTAACAAGCTGGCGGGAAAAGCGACGTGCGTGTGCAAGTCCGATCGTGAACAGCGAGAGTCATTTTTTTGGCGCGCGAAAGTCCGATCGTAAAAAATAAGAGTCATATTTTTTTGGCGCGAGGGACGTGTTGCCGGGCACGCGCTGAAGCATGATCGATTGGAAAAACATTGCATCGATGCGACGCCGCAACACATATATAAATATACATGCATGTGTGTGGAATAATATTTTCAAAATCGACGTGCATCGGGTCGGTGATCAGGCATGACTTGCAGTGCGGTGTAGCTTGATCGCTGTTTAGGGAGGCCGCGTAAATTTGTACGAGTCCCGTGCGCGTGCGTGATCAACCCGACATCCTATAGATCTTTTCAGCAGTGCTGGAGATCGCACGGGATAGTGGTGTGCGTGTGCGGATGGCTCTGCAAAGGCGCGTGGTTTCTCGCTTTCAGATCATTATGAATTGCATTGCTTTCTGTATGGTCTTGTAAGCAATAGATAAGTTTTTGTTGTTGAGAAAAACTCGACGACAAAATTATAAATTATTGTCGGTCAATATGAATGTTGGTTTATCTTGTCAAAAGAGGAATGCTAATGTTCAATTGACATTTGAATCCCGATTTAGATGGAAAAAGAGATGAAAAACCTTTCGATGAATGAGGAAGAAGAAGACCAAGATGCACTGGTTGACTACGACAGTGACGACAGCGTGGTCCCAGTGGTAGAGAAAGAAAATAGAGCAGAAACTATGAGTAAAGATAAAGGTAAGAGAGTTTTTTTTTCTTTAAAACAAAACAAGAAAAATAATACACTTGTGTATTCAGAGATAGAGTAATTTAAAATTTCGTTTAGAAGAGAAAGAGAAAAAGAAGGAGACAGAGGCAAGAGGTGCAATCCCTAGAAGCAAACCAAAAATCATAGAGAACATAGATGTAAATAGAGAATGGGCAGAAAATCGTTCGGTTCTACCCATAGGAACGAAAATGCTGTACGAAAAACAGGAACGCATGGTATCAAGAATGGAAAATGTGACTAGAACGTTAGATAAAGTAATGTCTGAAGCATCCTCGATGATGGAAAATATGGTGAAGGTCGCCCAGGCGAATTTAGAGACAGAGAGACTGAAGATTAGACGTTTAGAGGTAAATAAGCACAATACTCAAAGTACAGTAGAAAACAATATACAAACGGTTAAAGAATTAGAAGTAGAGTCTAAAAAGAAGAAGTTAGATGAAAATGTCCGTTTGGCCGAGAAAAGTAGAAGTTTAGAGACAATTAAGAGTGCTTTAGAGGTAGAATTAAACAGTCATAGGCTGCATATTAGAAGAGAATATAAGCTGACGCAAAAATCCAACTTTGATCTTTGGATGGATTATTTGAAATCCGAGTTAATGAATAACGATTTATTAGATGTAATAGATTCAAATATTGAAAGTCCAGAAAATCTTTCCGAATTAAAAGTTGCTAAGAGAAAAAGTCTAGTTAGAGATATAATAATCAATCATTTAGATGAAAATTATCATAAAAGAATTTTACATGAAAAAGACCCGAAAGAAATTTTAAAGAAATTAAGAGGTTATAAAAAGAGTGAAATAAACGTTACTCATGCATCGGTACGAGCTAGACTTTATCAAATTAAAATGAGAAAAGAGGAAAAAGTAAATGATTTTTGCGAACGCTTTGATTCAATAATTAGAGAATATGAATCATGTGAAGATGCGGTACCTTTCACAGAACAAGAAATTAGATCTGCATTTTATCAGGCTGTGTCAATTAATATGCCGGAGCTGAGAAATGTAGATCTAATTAGAAGACAAACTAATCTTAAAGAAATGAACATAGATGAAATAAAATCTTTCATGATGCAGCTAGAGGCAGAGACTAAGAGTGATGTTAGAGAGAAACTAGAGAGACCAGACATTAGAGTACAGAGGGCCACCGCAGAAGAGAACAAGGAAGTCAAGTGTTATAGATGCAACAGAATGGGCCATATGGCAAAAGACTGTCCGTTAGCGGAATCAGGAGCCTGGTTCTGTTATTATTGCCAGGAAGTAAGAGGCCACAAAGGGGACAGCTGTCCTAATGCCGGAGCCCAGGCGAACAGATTTAGAGGAAAAAAGTATTTAAATAAAACCGTTAATAAAAATATAAAGAAAAAGGGTAGATTTGTGCAGAAAAGCACAAAAAGAGTAGATGATAAAGGGAAAATAACCAAAATACAACCAGCCAAGAAATCCATACCAACGAAAACAGCAAATGAAAGAAAAACTAAAGAAGGTAAATTATGCATGGTTAAATTAATAGAAGATAGAGATAGTTCGAAAGAGTTAGTCAATTTCATTGTAGATTCAGGTGCAACGGACCATATTGTAAATAAAAATATAATATTGTCAAATTTAGAAAAATGCAATAATAAAGTCATTAAATGCGCGAATAAGAATGAGCTTGCAGACATTTCAATAGACGGTAAAAGAGATCTTTTGTTTATAACAAATGAAAAAGAAAAGAGAGTCATTAAATTAACAAATGTAATTGCAACAAAGGAAGTATCTGAAAATCTATTATCTCTGAGAAAGTTGGCTGATGCAGGGTTCAGTATTTATTTAGATGATAAAGTATTTAAAGTTTACAATAAACTAACAAATAAAATAGTTTTTGAAGGAATTTATGAGAAACCAAATTGGATTATGCAATTTAAGGTCAAAAATAATAATATAGAGGACAATGAAAATGTAGAATGTGCTGTGTACAGATGTAGAGCAGAAATTGTTTCACATAGTGAGCTCCCTGAACAATCGCAGGCAAACATACAGAGCAATGAGTTATCAATTTCGGAGGGAGAATTAGATGAAAGGGACAGTGTTGGCTCTGCGATTGGGAGGGAGAATGAAGAAGAGCTCACAAATGTGAACGAAAATATAGAAGACAATAATGCTGAACTCGATCAAGTCATTAAGTTAGAAGATATACAAACATTAGAGAATATAGAAGAAATGTGTGAAAGCTCAGTAATTGAAAAAGTAAAGAAATTAGAGAAAATAAATGAGGCGATGTTATGGCATGTTAGATTAGGTCATGCGTCGTTAAACTATTTAAGACAGCTACAAAAAGTAGAAAAGAGATTAGAGAAAGTTAAGTTCGATAACTCCATATTAGAGTGTGAAGTCTGTATAATGGCAAAGATGGCAAAATTGCCGTTTAAAGAAAACAGAAATAGAGCACAGAGACCACTACAGGTGATACATACGGATATCATGGGTCCAATAAAACCTACATCTTATCCAGGACGTAAGAGGTTTATAATAACCTTTATAGACGATTATTCTAGATTAGCGAAAGCTTACTCCTTGAAGACGAAAGATGAATCGGGAGAGGCTCTAGAGAAATACCTAATATCTGCCAGAAATCTACTAGGAAAAGAAGAAAAGCTATGCTATGTGAAGTCAGATCAAGGCAAGGAATTTACGGGAGGTGCTTTTAAAGAAGTGTTAAAAAGAGAAAAGATAGAAGCCATATATGCACCACCGTACACTCCGGAACATAATGGAGTTGCAGAAAGGTTCAACAGAACGATGCAAGAGAAGTAAAAACATATATGTTCGACTCGGGATTACCAAAGAGTATGTGGGAGTTGGCAGTTGACGCTGCTGTGCATGCGTACAACAGATCTCCACACAAGACTATAGAGTACGAGATCCCGTTGAAGAAGTTCTCATCAGAAACAAGTTGTCATTTCGAGCAAATAAAGAGATTTGGATGCATTGGATATGCAAGAGTACCAAAGCCTACGTCGAAATTTGACAAGAGAGCTATTAGAGGTGTGTTGGTAGGATATACTGACACTGGATATATACTCTGGCATCCAAGCACAAGAAAATTTATAGAGTCCCGACACATTACATTTAATGAGAAGGTAACATATAAAAATGTATATCAAAACAGTCAAACAGAAGAAGAAGAAGACTCAGATAAAAATTGGATGAAAGAATTCGTAGAGGATGAGGAAAAGGGAGAACAAAAACTAGAGATTCCTGAGAAAAAGAAAAGAGGTAGACCGAGAAAACAAACAACACAACTAGACGAACAGAAGCAGAAGGTCGCACGAAAAGAAAGTGAAACTCCAATGACTAGAAGTAAAACTAAAAGAAAACTAGAAGATAATGAAGACACTAATGTGCGGAGAATAATAGACGATGTTAGCTTTGCTAATTATACTAACGTGAAAAATATTTAACGGAATATAGAGAATGAAGATGAGTTACATCAATGTCTTGTGGCATCGTTGAATAGAGAACCTGTTACTTATGAAGAAGCTATATCAAGTAACGAAAGAGAGAATTGGAAAGTTGCAGTCAAAGAGGAACTTGAATCTATGTATGCTAATCAAGTGTGGAAACTTGTCGAGAGACCATTAGAGAAATTAGATGGAAGACGACCTAATATAATAGATTCAAAATGGGTATTTAGAAGAAAAGTAGAGGCAAATGGATCTACCAGATTCAAAGCAAGACTTGTGATCAGAGGTTGTAAAGATAGAAACGTGTATGATTTAAAAGAGACATATGCACCCGTTTCAAGACTGTCACTGGTTAGATCTATATTGGCAATAATAAATAAGTGTAAACTATACGCTAGTCAGCTAGATGTTAAGACAGAATTTTTAAATGGAGTTCTGGAAGAAAAAGATGAAATATATATGGAAATTCCAGAGGGAGTAGAAATGGATGAAAACACCAAGATGACTAAGGTGTGTAAATTAAATAGAGCTTTATACGGATTGAAGATAAGTCCGAAAAGATGGAATAAGAGATTTTCAGAAGAGGCTAAGAAACTTGGATTAGAGAACGACCTACATGAGCCATGCCTGTTCACGTGGAGGAAAGAAGGCAAAATAGTGATTGTATTGCTCTACGTAGATGATATGTTGGTTGCAAGTAATGATCAGAAGAAATTAGAAGAAATCAAAAAGAAGTTGAGTGAAATATTTGAGACGAAGGATCTTGGGGAACCAAAGAGCTTTCTGGGAATAACAATAGAGCGAAACAAAGAAGAAAGTTATATGTATATTCATCAGACGCGATATACTGAGAGCGTATTAGAAAAGTTTCATATGAATGAAAGCAAGCCTCAGAACACTCCTATGGTCACCAGAAAAGTGAGCAATAAAAACAGAAAGAGTAAATTAGAAGAAACGAGTATTAGAGAAGAAATTAAAAGAGTCCCTTATAGAAAAGCTATAGGAAACCTAATGTATCTAGCAAATGCTACACGACCTGATATAACTTTTGCAGTAAACTACTTAGCAAGAAGACAATTAGAGCCCACGGAAGAAGACTGGCAAGATGTAAAGAGAGTCTTCAGATATCTTAGAGGAACTGCGAATAGAGGATTAATATTTAGAGGTAAAATAGATGAGTTAGAGTCGCTGACAGACGCTAGTTTCAGAGATTGCATTGATTCTACATCCACTGGAGGATATATAATCAAATTATTTGGAGATGTGATAGCATGGAGAAGTCATAAACAGGCTTATGTCACACTTTCTACCTGTCAAGCAGAATATCTAGCAATGAGTGAGGCCTGTCAAGAAGTAATCTCATTAGACAAGTCGCTCAGATATGTTGTTGGAAAAACGCTCTTGCCTGCAGCAATCTGGTGTGATAACAGAGCAGCAGGAAACTGCACTAAGAAAGATGGAAGTCACAAACTTAAAATG
>JASTWR010001370.1:0-46370 GCA_030770355.1 Harpagoxenus sublaevis
TCTACCGTGTGCGATTGCAACTTGTCGCTCGTGTAGAAATAGTGTAGACATCTGCAAAAAAAAATTTGCAATTTTTTTACATACAGGGTGTTCCAGACCTCACGTATAACCCGTTAATGACAGATTCCTAAGATTATTTGGAGACAAAAATCCTAATGCCAAAATGTCGAGGCTGCTACAGTATTTGAACGGGAAAGGTTTAAAGTTTACCAATCAGCTTGTCTAAATTTCGCGCGCTCAGGGATGTCGTATATCGAAACGGCTCTTCCACACTTCACTCAACTCGATAGAAATATTTGAAATTATTATTTCTTTTATTTTTTCGTGCACTATTCTCAAGACTGACTTCCTAAATTGTTGTACGAAATCAGGATACATGTCGAATTGTAAAGTATTTATGTAAAGCGTGCCGCGGACAAATGACATTTAATTCTCATAATCGGTACAAAGTATGATGTGCTGCATAAAATGTCGATTAGAAAAAAAGATATTATTGAGAAAAAAAATACTATAAATACTAACATGTTTGGAAATAATTTAAAAAATTGTTTTATTAATTTTTTTGAAGAAGTACGTTTTCCAGAATGTAGACAAATAAATTATAATGTAGTTTTGCGATTGCTGTTTTGCGTGCGAGAAACAGACTTTCTAGAGCCCAACAGACAAATTAATGTTGTCGTTGAACGTTGCATTCGTACGATACAGAACGAAGAAGTGGTCTTCCAAACTGTGAACGATACATCGGTTGTCATTGAATGGAAACCGATGTTGAATTATTGTAGTCTTGCAATTCTACACATAGCAACTGCAAAAAAGATGCGCTAACTTTTATTAAAAGTTTAAGTTTAAAAGTTTGTTTTTAGTTTTTTTTTAGCGCATCTTTATTGCAGTTGCTATGTGTAGAATTGCAAGACTACAATAATTTAAGATCGGTTTCCATTCAATGACAGCCGATGTATCGTTCACAGTTTGGAAGACCACTTCTTCGTTCTGTATCGTACGAATGCAACGTTCAACGACAACATTAATTTGTCTGTTGGGCTCTAGAAAGTCTGTTTCTCGCACGCGATACAGCAATTGCAAAACTACATTATAATTTATTTGTCTATACATTCTGGAACACCGTATTTCTTCAAAAAAATTAATAAAACAATTTTTTAAATTATTTCCAAACATGTTAGTATTTATAGTATTTCTTTTCTCAATAATATCTTTTTTCCTAATCGACATTTTATGCAGCACATCATACTTTGTACCGATTATGAGAATTAAATGTCATTTGTCCGTGGCACGCTTTACATGAATACTTTGCAATTCGATATGTATCCTGTTTTCGTACAACAATTTAGGAAATCAGTCTTGAGAATAGTGCACGAAAAAATAAAAGAAATAATAATTTCAAATATTTCTATCGAGTTGAGTGAAGTGTGGAAGAGCCGTTTCGATATGCGACATCCCTGAGCGCGCGAAATTTAGACAAGCTGATTGGTAAATTTTAAACCTTTCCCGTTCAAATACTGTAGTAGCCTCGACATTTTGGCATTAGGATTTTTGCCTCCAAATAATCTCAGGAATCTGTCATTAACGGGTTATACGTGAGGTCTGGAACACCCTGTATATCTTTTATATAGAAATATAAATTATCGTATATTATTATTTCTTTAATGTATTACTCACCGATCGCAAAAGTATTTCCTATGTTCATATCTATTTATTTGTGAGCTCACAAGGCGGGACAGGTTCTTTATCCACGCGAAATGTCCCACGTTGTAGTCTCGCGAGTCTTGCACGTACAACAGATTGACGTGCTTTTCTCTCTTCAGGTCGGTGAGCCGTATCGGTAGAACGGCTAATGTTTTATGTCCCTCGATGGTGTAGACATTTATTGATACGTCATTGAGTCGTTCAAATGTACTAATTCCTTTCAGAGACATAGGAAACTCAATGTCTTGTACATTTAACACGGTTGTATAATGCGGGTACAAGGATACCCGTTCTGTATGTCGCTCAACTGGATACAGCGCGGCGACCACCGACCACGCGAAACACGCATTGTCCATGGACCGGACGTTAATCACCGCTTTCTTCCTCAATATCTCTTGCGGTAATTCCAGGTGACATCCCGCGCGCATAGGATCATATCTGTTGATATTAATTGTAAGATCAAGGATACGCGATAGGGCCCACCCGCTATCTCGCTCCTGGAACTCTTCGAGTTTCGCCAGTGTGGGTTCGATTACGTGTCGCTCGTACCACTCGCGCATATCGGATGTACGAAAGAGAGCATAGTTATTCGTGTTCATACTCTTATTGTCACGTTTATCACCCGTCACAAACTCACCGTTGAACACGGTGTTCACTTTCACGCTGTTGTGTATTCGTATAGCGTTTTGCACTTTCTCGAGCACTATACTAGCAGCGTCCACCATAAATTGTCGCGGTTCGATATAGTCTGTGTTAATCACCGCACCGGTCCGTATACGGCTTTCGAACGCGGCATCGATCTCTCGCCAAACGAGTCTTTCCGCGTTATTACCGCCGCCACTACTGGTGCCCGCGACCACCAAATCACCACCGCTGTGTATAAAACGTCTGTCTAATTGAATTCTCGCACCCTCGAGTAGTCTGACATTCGACACCAATAAATGTCTATCTCCAGGCCAGAGCCGAGGACGCTTGGCGCGACAGTGCTCTTCGAGCTGTTCAACGGTTTCCTCGCATCGCTGTGCCCACGTGAAATACTCGCCCAAGGTAGCGACTTGGCGCGACTGCTCCAACAGTTCGCGCGCAATTTTATTGAGGTTTTCCATGTTTAAAAAAATTTCTTTTGCACTATTTTTAAATCACGTCACACCTCTACGGAGCACTTGCACGCGACTCGACCGCACCGTACACACGATCGTTCATACTCTTGAACGTGATAACGCATACACGTTAAATGATGAGGATCGAAGCGTGCGACATCTTTATAATTCTCTAACAAGGTTTCAAAATTATGACTCTCATCATAACCTTTATAAAACGTCTTTGTATGGCTAGGATCGTTCAAACACGCACAGGTTAAAGATCGCGAGGTGTCCGTCACCACCAATTTGATGCACCTCCCAATACCTGCATCAATGTCAATGTATAAACTCTCTGCGTGTCCACACTTAATCTTGTTATAAATTTGTCTTGTTCATTTATATATGTCCTTTGCACTGTAAAAGTCGTGATCATCTTCTATACACTCATTCCGCATTCGTGTATACACTTCACGTCTCACGCGATAAGGCCACCAAAAAGGATACGTAATTGCGCAGTTATAGACTTGCGGTTTACGTATGCGTTCAGTAGTTTCACATATATCGAGTTCATGGTCGCTACACTGCACCGGCGATGCTCGTTGTACTTCCGGTTCTCTTTGCGGATCCAGCTCGAGTTGCCATAAAATATAAAATATATCATAAAACTCAATCCCTTTGCGTTGAGAGTACTTTCTATAGTACTCGTCATGGCTACGTAAGTAACGTCTTCTCAACATGTTGCTCGAGTGAAGGCACACACTTATTCATGTTAATGTCTTTTCAATGTGTGCAAATTGGGCACATATTGCATGGAAAGATTTGATATACCGGAAGTCTGCAATTAGAGCAAGACCGACCTTCTATCGCGTCGTACAGCTCAATCACATGTTTTCGCACAACATACATATATCCGTAATCTGTGTCCGCTATTCTTACCATGCATGATGCACATGCAACAAAACTGCCACCTGTGGTGTAGTAACAATATATCGCGCAAAACTTGGTGCGTCCATTTAGCGAGCAAATTTCTGAGTGCGACACTATTTTTTCAATGGTTTCCGTTAGATCTTCTCCTAAAAGGTCACTGATGTAATCACTGTCATCCGACAACGCGTGTTCTTCGTCAGATGATTCGTCTACTATTGCTTCGAATTCCATTAACTCTTCGTCTATAATTTCCAGGAATTCTTCGTTGGGCAAATCATTTACTTCTACTTGTAGGTCTCGTACTATCTCTATTTGCTGTATCTGTTCTTCATCGGACGATTCGGCTAAGTCTATATCCATCCGCTCGTCGTCGGACGACTCAGCCAAATCTATTGTCTCTATTTCCATTTTTTAGATTTTCATAAAAAATCATTTTCTACACTGCACACACATACACACAAACCATCGAGTACCCACTTTACTTTTTTCAAGCGAACTATACTGACGCGCTGACTTCCAAATCATATACTGTGGCTCTGACGCGCTTCATTCATCGTTATATATTTCATCTATTATTCTTTTCTCTCCCTTCAACTGGAGCATCACGTATCGTTTCTTCTTCTTCCATCTACTGCATAGTGTCATCAGATCTATTGTTCAGCATATAAGTTACAGAAAGGTAATATCCTTTAGACGTTGAGTTCTGCTTACGCGCTATTTTGTATACAAGAATTCCAGCAGCCGGACCTCGGCGCTCGTTTTGTAATACGCGACGCCATAACCGAATGGCGTCGCAGAAAAATAATATCCCTTAGACGTTACGTTCTGCTTACGCACTATTTTGCCTACAACGTCTAGCAGCCTGATCTCGGCGCTCGCAAAATAATACGCACCGCTATAACCGAATGGCGCCGTGAAATATGCCTCGATAAACAATAAAGAGGACGCCATAGGACACCGCGACGTTATAACCGAGCAACGTCGTGAAACATGTCCCGAAACGTTAACCGAAACCTTCGATAAACAAGTCTTCCTAGAAAAAATGATGAAACAATACACCGCGACGCCATAATCGAATGACACCGTGAAACATGCCTCGAAACGTTAACCGAAACCCCTCCGATAAACAAGTCTTCCTAGAAAAAAATAATTATCATGACCGTGACACCGCGACGGTTAAATCATCGAGACAAACATTTTTTTTTTATCTCCGATATTTAATTGTGGATATTGTTTTACATATTTAATCCGCCCGAACAATGAATTCGCTTCGCATTAAGCGACGTCATAACCGAATGATGCAGTGAAACATGTCCCAACACGTTTGCTCAAAACCTTGATAAACACCTTTTCTCAGAATACGTTCTAGAAGCATTAATCCCCCACCACGTCATAATTTAAAAAAAAAGGGGTAGGGTGTTTTCGCGTATACGCTCCGTTAATTTTATGCGAACGGTCAGTTTTGTACAAACGGTCGACTTGCCATAACCGAGATTGAAAAAATGTACTCCGCTGCGGGAAACAACAGTGGTGGTGGTGCAAGCATAAATTATTACGTGCCGCTTCCCGAAGCTGCTACTCCATCGAATGCGAACAAGTAAGTTTCCTTTTCATTTATAGAGTATCCTATTTTATAATTTTTCCAATTTTCTTATTTTAAGACTTATCTTGTTCTTTTTTCTACAGCACTTCGTTGGAGCGTCGTGCGGTGCGTCTATTTAACAGACGATACGCATTGACACCTACTGCTTACAAATATTTGGAAATTGGGGTCAGCGTCAGTCTGAAACCTCCACACGAATCCTCCTTTGTCGAATTGGTTCTTGGCGACAACCGAGGAAATAAAATCGCGATGTCTTCTTGGACGTGGAAGAAGATCATCGATAGACGCACGGATTTCGAGCGACTCGTGCGGTCAGCTGTCGGTCATACGCTGACTATTCCGGCTCTTCCATCAGACAACCTACTATTCGAAGTTGTGCAAATGCGTGACGATAAACTTGTAAAATTGTCGTCGGGCAATACTTCGTTGTACATGAAACCTGCAACTATTATGTTTTTCTTCGAACTCGAACAATGCGTTGAGTTGGTATGCTTCCATCTATATGAGTGTGCGAGAGAGGTAGATAAGAGCCTCCGCGAGTTGGGAAGCCTTCTACGAACAAATTGTATTACTGAAAAATGCGACGCCGTGCGTTTCTTGCGCAGCCATAACTATCACGATCTAACGTCAATTGTAGATTGTGAACTCATAGCGTATGCTATGGATGCAATTATGTATGCTACATCGAAAGATAAATCTTTTGATGTAGTAGATCTACATGAATAAATGTATAACATATATGTACATTACAATGTTTTATTTTATATCTCCTTTCCCATCCACTTCGCATGAATATATATATGTAACAGAAAAATAAAGCCTTTCTTCAGGTCACGATGTACGACTTTATTTTCCACTCGAGCGATATACGCAACGTTCGCCTGAACATCGGCGCTCGCTCGCTTCTGTAGTGCTTTGTTTACAAGCGTGAAAGATGAACCGATATGCCCGTCCTAAACTACGATATTTGACTCTTCGTAGAAAGAATCACGGCGCCATTCGGTTATGGTGTCTCGTGTTTACAGATCGAGCGAGCGTTCTAGCGGGTTTCTTGCCGCAGTTACGCCTCAGTCTGCAACTGTCGCTCGCCGGTTATATACGCAAGTCGTTCGCGGTGACAGTTTTTAAATTTTTTTTAGTCATCAGTTTTTGTTTTGTGTGTGTGTGTGTGTGTGTGTGTGCATGTGTGTGTATGTGTGCATGGTGGCGGTGGTGGACGCGGCTGGGGTGAACTAGGCTGTCGACGATTACTCCGGGAAATTCTACGATTGCTCGAGCGTCACTCCGTCGGGCTCGGACACGGGCATCCCCCCCTTCCCCCAAATTAAGGTAAAAGCAAACGCGAACGCGAACGCGGGCGGCGCGGGCGGCGCGGGCGGCGCGGGCGGCGCGGGCGGCGCGGGCGGCGCGGGCGGCGCGGGCGGCGCGGGCGGCGCGGGCGGGCGGCGGCGCGGCGGCGGCGGCGGCGGCGGCGGCGGCGGCGGCGGCGGCGGCGGCGAGCCCTACCCCTAACGCGGTACACCTCCCCCGCGCGGACCCTACGCGACACCCCTCCCCCGCGCGGACCCTACGCGGCACCCCTCTCCCCCGCGGACCCTACGCGACACCCCTCCCCCGCGCGGACCCTACGCGGCACCCCTCCCCCGCGCGGACCCTACGCGGCACCCCTCCCCCGCGCGGACCCTACGCGACTCTAACGCGGCACCCCTCCCCCCGCGTCACGTCAACACCCCTCACCCTCCTTTGTAATATGAGACGCCGCCTGTGCCGTCGTCCACCTCGCCCTCGGTTACCCCCCCGCCCCTCACGTGACGTCATCCCCCTCGCCCTCGGTTACCCCCCCCCCCCGCCCCTCACCCCCCCCCTCATTGCCCCATGGGTCAGTACCGGTGTTCTACACCTACTGGGAGTGAGTGGCGGCGAAATGCTCTTCGCATTGTCGCTCTTCGGGACTTAAATGAATTACGTGAGGGGCTTCTTTGATCTCCCAAAACTGGCGAAGATCGAGATCAAGACTTTCGAGGATTGTTCCGTGATTAGCATGAACGGAATCAGGGTGGAGAGATCGAGCGGAAGAGATCGGCCCGGAAATTATCCACTCGAGTGTCGTGTTCTGCGCGATGGACTCGTTATCGGTTTCTTTACAGACACCTTCCAAAATGAGCATGCCGTACAAATCGGCTCCGATGATTAAATCGATGGGATCAGAGCTCATAGGATTCTTATTCGCTAACGTCAGGTCAAAAATGTGCGCCCATCGGAACGTCGATTGAGCGCGATTCAATGCGTACTTTGAAGGTGATTTAATTACGTACGCGGTAGTCGAATATGCAGGTTTGTCGCCGAACGATGGTGTCACGCAGATACGTGCGGCAGAATGCCACAACGATTGCGAGTCTCCGATTCCGGTAATACGTGTAGTTTGCTTTATTTTCGCGAGACGCAACCGTTGAACGATATTCTCGGAGATTAATGCTGCAACGGAACCTTGGTCGAGCAGAGCACGGGCGTAAACGAAGTGACCTTGTGGGGAGTAAACACGCACTCCGAGCGGTTGCCAAAAGTACGTTGACTTCGGCATTATCGTCTTTGAAATTAAATGAGACGCGATCCCGTTATCTTTGTCGGTGTTTTTTGATTCGACGGTAGGAGCGGACTCTACGCTAGCCGGTTTTGCATCGTTCGTGAAATGCAGTAGGGTGTGATGTCGCTTGTGACAAGTTTTACAGGACCGCACGTTTTTACAATCCTTTAACGAATGATTACGCCCGAAGCAATTAATACGACGGTTTTCTTTCTTCACATATTCGTATCGCTGCGACGGAGTATACGCTAAAAACGACGCACATTGAAACAATAGGTGCGCAAATTTGCACATCGGGCACGCAAGGTTTGCAACTGTTGTCGAATGGGAAGCGATCGATTTCGATTTCGGCGACTTTTGCGAACCGTCGGTCGATTTCTCGGATTTCGAAGGTGAGATCGCCTCGAAAGCGCGGATACGCGATTCTAGAAACTTATCCAACTCGTTATAGGTAGGATAATCGACCGTTTCGCTCATCTGTAATTCCCACGCTTTCCGGGAAGATTTATCGAGTTTTTACGAGATCAGAAACACGAGGATATCGCTCCAAGTGTCGACGGGACGATCGAGATTTTTGAGCGCTTGAACAGAGGTGTTTGCTTTGTCGCGCAAAGTCTGAAGGTCTTTGAACGTTTCGGACGCGATCTGTGGTAACGAAAATAACGTTTGCAAATGACCGTTAATTAAACGACGCTTATTCTCATAACGCGACGAGATAAGATTCCATGCCACAGTAAAATTCGCGTCGGTGATCGCGAGGTGGGTGAGCGCGCTACTTGCATCTCCCGTTAAACTTGAGCATAAATAATGCATTCGATCTACATTTGATAAATTTCTATTATCGATAATCATTGATTTAAAACGATCGCGGAAGCTCTCCCAGCGGTCGAAAGATCCGTTGAAAGTCGGTAGGTTGATTCGCGGAAGCTGAGCCGTAGGACGGAGTATTGAATTTGAAGCGCGACTTACATTGAGGTCGACCACGTCGCTGTCAGAGACCTTGGCTAGCACCTCGGACATGTAGTCCAGCGCCTCGTCAAACTGGTCCTCGCAGGCTTCGAACTGGTCAGTGGAGTAGTACGGCAGCTCCTCGGCGGTGCTTACGTCGAGGGATGCCCGGATCTTAGCGTCCAAGTCCCGCGATTGCGAGAACTTCTCCTTGAGGGTTGCGATTTGGCTCTGCACCACCGCCTTGGTCATCTTGGCTTGACCCAATTTTTTGAAGTTGAATAGGGCACGAGAGATTGAGCCCATCAATTGGCTCTGCTTTGCCAGGAGCTCGTCTGATGATGATGCCATGGTGAACGGGTATCGTCACTGAGCACTCCGAAAGTCGTACGATACTATAACGATTCGTCTTGACTCCGAATCCGGCTCGAAGGACCCAAATGTGCACTCACGGTCGAGTTTCTTTCGTTGAGCACGGTAGGCTGGTATAGCCTTGTAAAAAGACTCGGCAATCAAGGTAACTAAGGAGTGGTTAGGTAAAGAAATGACGTATCTTCGGATGTGCGGTATGGACAGTATCGAAGTTTATTTAATCGTGAGGATGGTACAGAGACTTCTGAGAACGAGCGGTATGCACGCTGAGTTTCGGAGCGGTAGCTAGAACGCCCGAGGAGGGGGAAAATATGTTCGACGAATAACGCGATCGGTTCCGAGAAACAAACGAGAAATTCGGGTGACAAGCATCCGCGGAAAATCGATAGCGAACGCCGGGTTCCGAGAAAGGTCTCGCTGGTAAACACTCAAAATGACAACAAGGCGAGAAATACTGGTCGAAATTTAACGAGCAAAATTTAATGGATGAGGAGATGTTTCGCGATTCCCGAACATTATTAGTAACATAAGTAAAATAAATAAAATAATATAGCTATAAAATTCTTTGTTACTCACGTATCTTTTATTTTCGTGTGTATCTTACTCATTAATTACTTCTAATCTTTGACAATTGTTATTTATAACCTTATCTCTTAACTAATTTTGCCCAGTTGCTATGCAGTATTTTTGTATATCAAGAGAAATCAGTAATACTAGATAGCAACTGCTCGGGTATTCAGTTAAACTATACAAATTTCTAACACGGTAAAGATGTTTTTTTTTTAAAGGGTATAGCAAGATAAGAGGGGGTGTAGCGGCCCCCAAACAAAATTAATTTTGATTAGGGGCAATTTAAAGGTATAATAATTTATAGCATTATATTTGTAGAGAATTCTACACTCTTTCTCGCACTACTAGAATATCATAAAATGTGAAAAACACGTTTTTTATGATATTCTAAGGACTTGGTTAGAGGAGCGAGTGTGATGTGCACGCGTATGTGAGGAGTGGGGAAATTGAGTGAGAGTTTAGAGATTAAGAGAAGCGTAGCGCGCGTCAAAGAGATAAATAGGTAGGAGGAATAATTTAAAATCTGGATAGGATAATAAAAGAAGGAAGAAATTCATTAATATTATAGGAAAAGAGAGTTATAGGTAAAGGAGAAAGCGAGAGGTTAGGTGGAAAAAAGGTGGGTGAATTGAGTTTGCGTTCCAAAAGGGAGCGAAATTTGCGTTACGTGTACAGGGTAGGTGGCGACATTGGGAGCGTTTAGCGAATCAAACCGCTCAGTTACAGTCGATCGTGATTGGCTCTTACTTTAAGAGCCAACCAATCAACGCAGAGTGTTGATAAGACGAACTTAACAGTTGTACAACAGTTCTGTTCGCTGAACGCGTCCATTGGCGTGATAGATCAGGCATAGAGAGAGCGGTTGGGAGTCAGTATAGGAGGTGAGCGTACACGCATGGCGAGTGAGATGGAAGGGGGGACAGGCGGGAAGCGAAATGATACCAGATATGAATGTGATTTTCAGGTTCGACTTTAGATAAGTCAGAAAAGGAAAAAATGGATAAAGAAACTTTTGCTACACCAAAAAAAGAGAAAAGAGGTAGAACAAGACTTTCAAAGGAAAAACTAAGAATGAGGGAAGGAACGAGTTCGACCAACATACTAGATTTTGTGAGAAGCGAAAATGGTATGGCATTTGAATTAGAGAAAGCTGAGAGGAAGAGAGAGGAACAAGAACATCGTGTGAATGATATTTTTAAGAGAGGTAACAAGACGGTAAGAACACCCCCAGGTCTAGATAAATTAAAAGTCGGAGCCGGACCTGAAAGAGAGAAGAGGGAAAAGGACGGAGATTTGATGGTAACGAAGAAGAATGAAGTAGACGGCTCGTTGTTGGCAATCTTGAGAGAGATAAACGCTGAGTTGAAGAATGTGAAGGAGGAGATGAAAGGAATGAAAGAGAGAATGAGCAAATTAGAGGATAGTTGGACCATGAGAGAAAGAAGGTTGGAGGTCAGAATGGATAAGTTAGAGGCTAGTCTGCGAAAGATGGAACAAACGAAGGAAGATATAGTTGTGGAAGAAAAGTTGTGTCAAAATTGATGAGATTGTAGGAAAGGTGACAGAGTTAGTAAAGAAGAGTGAAAGAAGCATAAGAGATAGGAAAGAAAGAAGAAACAAATTTGTAATCAAAGGATTGCAAAAGGAGGACAGTAGGTGTATAAAGGAAACAGCAGAGACATTTCTGGAAAAGGAGTTCGGAGTCAAAAAGAAGGTGAAGAAAATGCAGATAACAGGTAAGGAAGGAAAGGAGGTAATTGTTGTAGAAATGGACTGCTGGGAATCAAATGAAATTGTAATGAAGTTGAAGAGAAAGCTAGGAAGCAAGAAAATATTCATTGATCGCGATCTGTCGTACGAGGAAAGAGAGGTGCAAAGAAAGATAAGAGATCGCACGTGAAAAGAAAAGATTGATGGAAAATGGGTAAAGATAGGATACAAAAAATTAGAAATACAAGGAAGGAAGTACGTATGGAGTGAGCAGGAGAACACGCTTATAGAAAAGAAAAATTTCTGAAGGGTAGCCAATTAAAGGAAGAGTTGAGGAAAACGGTTGAAGCTGAAGAAGATAAGAAGGACAAAGGTGTTAGAGATATTTCTATTTAAACGCGTCAATGCCTCGCCTGCTTGCTCAGCTAACTGGTCACGTTCGGGTCCGCAATTATACAAAGTGTACTGTTTTACTTTGTACTGACTAAAAGACAGTCGCTTTATTGAAAGGCCTTACAATCTTATTTATGAAAACGAAAATTGCAAACTTTTTACATGCGCTCGACTTAATCGTATCTCTCTCTAACTATATCTGATCTGACTCGACTCACAACGCCCTCTTTTAGTGACACGACTAACTTTATATTAATACTTTGTCCCTCTCTACTTTAACAAAAGGAAGACTGGAAAGAGATAATAACAGAAAAAGTAGGGTTTTATTTTGGAATGTGGCGGGTTTACAGAGGCAGGACAACGATTTTTGAAATTATGTGATAAAATGTGATTTTGTAGGATTATGCGAGACGTGGTTAGAGGTGAAAGGATGGAATAGGATTAAGGACAAATTACCGGGTTTCCACGAGTGGGTGAACATAAATGCGGGGAGTAAAAGGAAAAAAGGTAGGGCGATTGGCGGAATTTTGATAGGTATAAAGAAAAGTTGGGTTAGAAGTTGTGATGTGGTAAAGACTGCAATGTTAACAGATGGCGTAGTTCACACATGGTTTTCAGATGAAGGTATAATGCTGAATATCTTCACAATCTACAATAAAGGTTCGATGAATGATTTAGAGACAGCATTTAAGAAAATTACGGAAAGACATGAGCGGGAAGGAATAATTATAGGAGAAAATTTTAATATAAGGATAGGGGAGTTTGGAGGGGACAGACTGGCAGACTATGATGTGGAAAGGAAAAGTAAGGATAAAGTATGTAATGGAGGCAAGCAGTTTACGGATATGATGGACGAAAAAGGCTGGTATATTCTAAACGGTAGAACAATGGGTGACTGGGAAGGCGCATTTACTTACGTAGGAGCAAAAGGGAGTTCGGTAATCAATTATATCATTGTAAACAAATATATACATGACAAAGTTCTAGAATTTAAGGTAGACAACAGGGTCGACTCGGATCACTAACCCTTGGCAATGGAGATGGAGAGGATTGGAAGACAAGTTGCAGAAGAAGGAGCAGAAGAGGACGAAGAACAAAACACCGTGAGGAAAATAATAAATTGGGTCATGGATGCGAGGAGACTATATAAAGAGGGAACGATGGATCTAGGGGACGTGGAGTGGCAAAAGTCTTGGTCGGTAGAGGAGAAATGGAGAAGAATAAAAGAGCTCATACATAAGGCACTGATTTATAAGGAGGTAAAAAAGTTGAAGAAGAAAGAAGTAGGTCATAAGGACTGGTGGAACAGGACTGCACAAAGAAAAAAAGAGAGATTAAAAAGAAGTATAGGAAATGGAAAAAGGGGAAAAACAGAAGGGAAGACTTTATAGAAGGAAGGAGAGGATTAAAGGATTTGCTAGAGAGAAGAAGGAAAGACAAAAGAGCTGAAGAAGAAATGGAGTTGAGAAATCTGAGGAATGAAAAAGAGATTTGGAGGTTTATAAACAGGCGAAGGAAGAAGAAGGATTGGATGGAGAACAATATTCAAGGAAAAAAATGGAGAAAGCATTTTATGAAGTTATTGGGGGGCATGGATAAGGAGATAACAATGAAGGAGATCGGAATGGAAAAAATGATAGGCGAAGAAGAGGACGGTACAATTGCTGTGGAAATACGAAACAAGAAACACGAAGGGAATGTGCAAGAAGAGGAGAAGGAGTTAGAGAAAGGGGAGATAGCGGATGCAGTAAAGAGGATAAAATTAGGTAAAGCAGCAGGAATAGACGGAATTCCGATGGAGGCTTGGAGGTTTTGTGGTTCAGCGGTGAGGGGTTGTCTGGTAGACTTAATAAGCCAGATATGAAAAGAAGGAACTATTCCATCGGGGTGAAAAATGAGCATAGTGGTACCGCTGTATAAGAGAGGTGACAAAGAGAAGGCAGAAAACTATAGAGGAATTTCATTGCTGTGCTCAGCATATAAGGTTTATGCCGAAATTCTGAGGAATAGATTGGAGGAAGCTATAGAATCTAAAGGAATGTTACCTGAAAGTTAGGCAGGCTTCAGAAAAGGAAGATCTACTATGGACAACATCTTTATCCTGAACCACATTGTACAGAAAGAAAAAGAAAAGGAACGTGGAAGATGACGAGGTTTTTGCTCTCTTTATCGACCTGAAGGCGGCTTTTGACAACGTAGAGAGAGAAAAATTATGGATGGTACTGGAATAAAAAGGTGTTGGTTGCAGCTTGATAAACAGGATTAAAAAGATCTACGAAGAAACGGAGACAACAGTCAAAACAAGCAGGGGGATCACGAAAAACATCATCACGAAGAATGGTGTGAAGCAGGGTTGTGTTCTGAGTCCAGACCTGTTCAGTCTTCATATTGCGGATTTAGACAAAGCGTTAGATAAGCGTAATATAGGAGGAATTGTATTGGGCAAGTATAGGGTATGGTCGTTAGCTTACGCCGACGATATGGTTCTACTGGCTAAGAATAAAGAGGCACTGGAAGATATGATGGATACACTATAAAGATTTTTGAAGGCCAGGAAGTTAGATTTAAGTACAGAAAAAACAAAAGTTATGATTTTTAACAGTGGTGGTAAGTTAGGTAGAAGAAGTTGGAAGTGGGGTAAGGATAGAATAGAGGAGGTGAAGAATTTTAAGTACTTGGGGTTCACGTTTAACAGGAAAGGAAATTACACGGATCATATTAAAGAATTGGGTAGGAAAGGTAGATTAGCAGCTAATAAAGTATGGGGTCTCGGTGAAAGGATATGTAAAGATGATTTTAAGAGGAGATGGACATTGTTTAATTATCTGGTTAAAAGTGTTATGGAGTATGGGGTGGAAGTATGGGGATGGATCGAAAAAAGTAAATTAGAAAAGATTTTGTTGGACTACATCAGATGGATTTTTAGAATAGATTTTTGTACGCCACGATATATGATCTTGAAAGAGTTGGGTTTAAAGAAATTAAAAATTGATTGGGG
Organism: Harpagoxenus sublaevis; assembly: GCA_030770355.1. NCBI lineage: Eukaryota > Metazoa > Arthropoda > Insecta > Hymenoptera > Formicidae > Harpagoxenus > Harpagoxenus sublaevis. The sequence goes on from JASTWR010001370.1 coordinate 14,892, forward strand.
ATTAAGAGCCATAAAGTATGAAAAGAGAAGTAGAGAAAGTTGTAAGAATAAGCTAGTGGTTGCATGTTGGGAAGAAAAAGATAAAGTAGAGTATGGTTTGGAGAAGGGAAAGGAAGATCTATTCAGTAGAGAAAGGAAAAGTTATTTTAACAGTTTAGGGTGGGGTCTCGAAGCTATAAGAATTTCAAGAAGGGAGGGCCTTGACATGGACAGGGTAATAAGAGAAAGAGAACGTGATATACAAGATCAAATTATTGATAGTAAGGTTAGAAATGCGCGGTACAATATAAGATATAAGGAGTTAGGTATAAGGTGTGATAAACCTAGGTATTTATTAAAAGTAAATATGGACAAGCCAATGGCGCGTGATGGTATAAGAGCGTTGATAAGATTGGGGTGCGGTAATATGGAAGAAGCAAATAAATACTGGTTGGAGGAGGATGTAAGAAGTTGTGTATTTTGTAAGATGGGTAGGGATAATTTGGAACATTATGTAGGAGCATGCGTGGTGACTGGTGACTGGTGACTGGTTTGTAAATTTAGGTAAGAGTTATAAGGAAAAGCTGGATACGCTTTGTAACGATGAATCTTGGTATAGAAAAAGGGAAAATACTAAAAAGGTTTTGGAGGGAGAAATAGAAGAAGCTAAAACAGGTTAGAACTTAAGCGAAAGAAGTTTATAAATAGCTGAGGTTTGTAGTTTTATAAGGTATGGATAAATGAGAGCTTAAGGTCTATTTGTAAACCAAGTTCCTTTTCTTGGCTTTAGGCTGAAAATAAATATCTATCTATCTATCTATCTAAATGTATATACACTTTAAATAAATATATTATATTCTTTATATATAAAAAATATGTATACATACACTTTCATGTAACTTAATTTTAACTGTATAATATATTAAATTTATTATAATTTTATAATACAATGTAACTTTAGATATAACTGATTTATTTTAAGTTAATGCTAATCTTATGTATTACATCTTAAAATATTCTTTACATTTTCCAGGCGCTGAATTCCTGTAAAAGAAAATAATAAATATTAATAATAATGCATATAATTTTATTCATATCGCTCACTTCTACGACGTTCTTTTTAAACAGATAAGCCTAAGAGAAAAATTTGTTTAACAAAAATTGCGTGATACACAGTAACAATAATCATATTACAGTAACGTTTTCTTTATAGACGGAGTCATTTCAGAGATCTGAAGATAATTTTTATTTTTTTAAATATAAAACCATATAATATTTTATACCGAATAATATCAATTTCTTTCTTAAATTATGTATAAACACAAAATCGTAGAAAAGTGGAATACATAATTTGTGAGATCTTTTAACATAGTTGGCTATATTACATACTAGAGGAACAATCATTATGTGAGGTGATAAGTTTCCTTCTAAGTAAAGTCGGTTCAGAAGTTTTAAGATTACTTAGGTATATTATAAATTTGTTCTTTTCGTTCATTCTGCTTATAAAAATGCATTAATATTATTATATAATAGATACTTTATCCTATTCCTTAGACTACGTCTATGGAGGCCCCAGGCGTCCTCATAGGGATCACGTCATATTCGGCGAGAAGGGACCACCACCCTCCCGCCGCGCCGCTCCAGTGTTGGTGGGGGGTGAGGTCGTGACCTGGGTGCCCCGGCCAAGTCCCGACCCCGGAGGAGAGGGGAAGTGGGGATGGCGCCTCACACCCCCCTTCTCTTCCTCGCAACCTTTATGTAATTCGGGGGAGAGAGACGAGTGTTAGGCCCGATGGCCCGAGTTCCCGCTCCTTCTCCCTCACATTCTGTCTTCTTCCGTCTGCGGCCATGCAGCCAATAAGCGTTCGGGAAAGGCAATCAGGGGTCACTAGTCCGCAAAGCGGCCTCGGCACACTCCGTCATGCCCCCCCCCCCCCCCGATGCCGTTATCCTCTCGAGGAGGTAGGTGCGGCCGGTCGGGTACGACGCGCCCCGCGTCGGCCTACCATACCTCCTCTCCTATGCCCTTGAGAGGAACCATCGCGCCTGTAGGGACCTTCCCCCCGGCGTTCCCTCTCAGCCTTCTGTTTCTGCCGCATCACTGTTTCGCAGAAGGAGGAGACCGTTCTCGAGGACCCCTCGCTGTCCAGCATCGTCGCAATGATGCCAGGCAACGAGAGATCAGCGCCAACCACGCTGACCAGGACTCGACGTTTGTCGGCCCACACCGGACATTCCTCCAGCGTGTGCTGCACCGAGTCCCGGTCGCCACCACAGTAATGACACTGTGTCGTGCGCTCCTTCTCGATCCGACACAGGTAGTCGCCGAAGCATCCATGCCCCGACAACACCTGTGTCAGTCGGAAAGTGAGCCCGCCCCAGGCCCTGTCTACCCAGGCTCGTAGACAGGGCCGTATGGCGTCGACAGAGCGATGGTTTGCGAGGGAGGGGTTGCAAAGCATCTGCTCTCACCTCGCAAACATCGTCTGCCGGGCCTCGTCCCTCAAGGCACGGAGTACTCTCTTGGTGAGTACCCCGAAACCCCCGCGGATCTCTTGCCTTCGCCGATACGGATTATATTATTCTGATTTTGTTACTTCACATTTCTATTGATCCCGATTTTGTTGCTCCACCCCTATCATCAGAAAACTACCCCCAGGTACTCCTATCTGGCACAACATCTTATAGCTCGAATTCTTAGGACATTCTCGATGGATTATGTTATTTTCGTTTTGTTGCTTCACATTTTCATTGATTCGGATTTTCTTGCTCCACTCCTATTATCAGTAAACTATCCCTAATTAATCTCATCTAGCACAACACCTTAAAAATTCCAATTTCAAGAAATATCTCGACGATTTGAATTATTTTGATTTTGTTGCTTTACATTTTTATCAATCCCGATTTTGTTGCTTCTCCCTTATCATAAAAAAATTACCCCCTGATACTCCTATTTATCACAACACCTAACAGCTCGAATTTTTTGGACATTCTTGACGGATTATATTATTCTGATATTGTTGCTTCACATGTTTATCTATCAAGATTTTCGTACAATTTGCAAATCTGAAGTATTGTGCTGAAATGGAGTACCTACGGGTGGTATTCGATAGTTAGGAGCAGAGAAACAAAATCGGGATTGATAAAAACGCGGAGCAAGAAAATCAGAATAATGTAATCCGTTGAGATATTTCTTGAAATTGGAATTTTTACAGTGTTGTGCTAGATGGAATTAATTAAGGGTTGTTTTTTGATAATAGGGGTAGAGCATCAAAATCTGAATAAATGAAAATGTAAATAAAAAAATCAAAATAATATAATCCATCGAGAATGTCCTAAAAATTCGAGCTATAAGGTGTTGTGCTAGATAGGAGTATGGGGGGGGGGGAGTAGTTTTCTGGTAATAGGGGTGCAGCAGAAACATTGGGATTGATGAAAATGTGAAGCATCAAAATAAAAATAATATAATTCGTCGAGAATGTTTTAAAAATTCGAGTTGTAAGGTGTTGTGCTAGATAGGAGTGTCGGGGGGTAGTTTTGTAATGATATGGGTGGAGCAACAAAATTGGGATTAATGGAAATGTAAAGCAACAAAATCAGAATAATATAATCCGTCAAAAATGTCCTAAAAATTCGAGCTGTAAGGTGTTGTGCTAGATAGGAGTGTCGGGGGGTAGTTTTGTTATGATATGGGTGAAGCAACAAAATTGGGATTAATGGAAATGGGAAGCAACAAAATTAGAATTATATAATCCGTCGAAAATGTCCTAAAAATTCGAGCTGTGAGGTGTTGTGCTAGATAGGAGTAACGGGGGGTAGTTTTCTGATGATAAAGGTGGAGCAACAAACTCGGGATTGATGAAAATGTGAAGCAACAAAATCATAATAATATAATCCGTCGAGAATGTCCTAAAAATTCGAGTTGTTAGGTGTTGTGCTAGATAGGAGTATCGGGGGGTAGTTTTTTGATGATAGGGGTGGAGCAACAAAATCGGAATTGATGAAAATGTAAAGCAACAAAATCATAATAATATAATCCGTCGAAAATGTCCTAAAAAATCAAGCTGTAAGGTGTTGTGCTAAATAGGAGTATCGGGGGGTAATTTTCTGATAATATGGGTGGAGCAACAAATTCGGGATCAATGAAAATGTAAAGCAACAAAATCAGAATAATATAATCCGTCGAGAATGTCCTAAAAATTCGAACTGTAAGGTGTTGTGCTAAATAGGAGTATCGGGGGGTAGTTTTCTGATAATAGGGGTGGAGCAACAAATTCAGGATTGATGAAAACGTGAAGCAACAAAATCATAATAATATAATCCGTCGAGAATGTCCTAAAAATTCGAGCTGTAAGGTGTACTAAATAGGAGTATCGGGTTGTAATTTTCTGATGATAGGGGTGGAGCAACAAAATCAGGATCAATGGAAATGTAAAGCAACAAAATCAGAATAATATAATCCGTCGAGAATGTCCTAAAAATTCGAACTGTAAGGTGTTGTGCTAAATAGGAGTATCGAGGGGTAGTTTTCTGATGATAGGGGTGGAGCAACAAAATCGGGATTGATGAAAATGTGAATCAACAAAATCAAAATAATATAATCCGTCGAGATATTTCTTGAAATTGGAATTTTGACAGTGTTGTGCTAGATGGGATTAATTAGGGGTAGTTTTCTGATGATAGGGGTGGAGCAACAAATTCAGGATTGATGAAAATGTGAAGCAACAAAATCATAATAATATAATCCGTCGAGAATGTCCTAAAAATTCGAGTTCTAAGGTGTTGTGCTAAATAGGAGTATCGGGTGGTAATTTTCTGATGATAGGGGTGGAGCAACAAAATCGGGATCAATGGAAATGTAAAGCAACAAAATCAGAATAATATAATCCGTCGAAAATATCCTAAAAATTCGAGCTGTAAGGTGTTGTGCTAAATAGGAGTATCGGGGGGTAGTTTTCTGATGATATGGGTGGAGCAACAAAATCGGGATTGATGAAAATGTGAAGCAACAAAATCAAAATAATATAATCCGTCAAGATATTTCTTGAAATTGGAATTTTGACAGTGTTGTGCTAGATGGGATTAATTAGGGGTAGTTTTCTCATGGTAGGGGTGGTGCAACGAATGTGGGAATGGAGCAACAAATTATCAACAAAATAGCACTAAATAAATATGACCCTGTTTTTTAATTTATGTTTTTTCTTCATGTGGCTGTGCTAACTTAAACTTAAGCTAGCACAGCCACTGTTTTTTCCGAAATGGCTGCAGCAAGAAAATCCCAAATAGAGCAACAAATTAGCAACAAAAAAGCACTAAATTTCTGTATATGTTTTGTTTGATTATGCTAAAGTGGCTGTGTCAGCTTAATAGACGTTGCGATGCGGGAGATCGTTTTCGCGATGCCGAGGTGTCCGGCGGTGGGTGCGTCGTGATTGCGACGGAGAATTTTGGGACGTTTATTTTTCGCTACGCACACTTTCCACTGTCCGTTGGCGGGGACTTTTTTGAAGTCGATTTCGTGGAGCACATGCCGAAATAATATCCCGTCCCTGATGTCGTAGTCCGGATATTCGCGGAGGGCGTTTCGCACGGCGCGGAGCATCCGTTGATACCAGCGACAGCGGGGAGGTTCGGTGACCGCGGCGGTCACGGGCTGGCGAGAAAGAGCGTCCGCGACTCGGTTAAGCGTCCCTTTGCGGTATTTAATCTCGAGATCAAATTGCTGAAGCTCGAATGCTTAGCGTCCCAGTCGTCCGGTCGGCGCGTCTAATTTCTGCAACCACCATAGGGATTGGTGGTCGGTGATGACCGTAAACGGGTATCCCTCCAGGTAGTCGCGCATCCGCTGGATTCCCCAGATTACGGCAAGGCACTCGAGCTCGGTCGCTCTGTAATTCCGTTCGGCGGGATTTAGCGTCCGACTCGCGTATGCGATTACCCTCTCCCCCTCCGGGAAGTTTTGTCTGAGTACAGCTCCGAGGCTGGAAGTGCTAGCGTCGGTTTGTAGAATAAAACGCCGCGAGAAGTCCGGACAGGCGAGGACCGGTGCGGTGGTCAGCGTCTTTTTAAGCCGTTCGAACGCCGCGTCCTCCTCCGCCTCCCAGTTAAAGCGAGCGTGTTTTTGCGTCAAAGCTGTGAGAGGTGCGGCGACGGTCGCGAAATCCTGAATAAAACGCCTGTATCAAAAAGCTACACTCAAGAACCGGCGAATATCTTTCACGTTTTGCGGTCGTTCTCACCGAGTAATTGCTCGTATTTCCTCCGGATCGGTACGAAGTCCCTCGCGGTCGACCACGTGTCCGAGGTATCGTAAACGGTCGACACAAAACCGGCATTTTTCCGGATTCAATGTCAGATTCGCGGCACGGAGTCGTCAGAGTACCTCGCGTAACAATTAGATGTGCTGGTCGAACGTTTCGCTAATAATAATTATATCGTCGAGGTAGACGAATATGTGGGGCTCGAGCTCCGGGCCAAGGACGGTGTCTAAATAGGCGCTGGAACGTCGCGGGGGCGGAGTGGAGTCCGAACGGCATAACTTTGAACTGAAAGAGCCCTTTCCCGGGTGCGGTAAACGCGGTGATTGGTCGACTAAACGGCGTGAGGGGAACTTGCCAGTACCCGTTTTTAAGATCGAGCGTCGTGAGATATTTTGCCCCGCGTAATTTATCGAGAGTCGCGTTAACCTGGGGGAGGGGGTAAGCGTCCGGATCGGTTGCGTCGTTAACGGCACGGAAATCGATGCAAAATCGGTGCCCCCCGTCTTTCTCACTTGGACACGAAAATGCGCGACTTGTTCACTTGGACACAAAAATGCGCGGCCTGTGCAGTTGGACACAAAAATGAACGACCTGTGCACTTGGACACGAGAATGCGCGACCTGTTCACTTGGTGGACACGAGAATGCGCGACCTGTTCACTTGGACACGAAAATGCGCGGCCTGTGCAGTTGGACACGAGATATTAAGCGAGGTCCACCCTGCCCACCGGCGGAGGGGGTGCGGGAGGAGGGGCCGAAGGCCCCCCTTATCCCCCCCCCCCGCGCGTGTCTGTGTACACCATGTGGCTGCGACATATTTATCATCGAAAGTTATTTCGCATTTTCGTGTCCAACTGCTCAAGCCGTGCATTTTCGTGTCCAAGTGAACCGGTCGCGCATTTTCGTGTCCAACTACACAGGCCGCGCATTTTCGTGTCCAAGTGAACAGATCGCGTATTCTCGTGTTCAACTACACAGGCCGCGCATTTTCGTGTCCAAGTGAACAGGTCGCGCATTCTCGTGTCCAAGTGCACAGGTCGTTCATTTTCGTGTCCAAGTGCACAAGTCGCGTATTCTTGTGTTCAACTGCACAGGCCGCGCAATTTCGTGTCCAAGTGAACAGGTCGCAAATTCTCGTGTCCAAGTGAACAAGTCGCGTATTCTCGTATCCAGCTGCACAGGCCGTGCATTTTCGTGTCCAAGTGAACAGGTCGCGCATTCTCGTGTCCAAGTGCACAGGTCGCGTGTTTTCGTGTCCAAATAAACTGTGTCCATATAAACGGTGTGCAAATGAACGGTGTCCAAACGAACGGTGTCCAATAGATCGTGTCCAAATGACCGTGTCCAAATAAACTGTGTCCAAATGTACCGTGTCCAAGTGCAGGCCTCTCATCGTGGGCGCGGGCCCGAGGAGGGTTTCGGTAGGTGCGTTTGTTGCAAACATCTCGGAGTGCTCGTTAAAATACTGGCGTAATCGTTGTCGGAGAACGTCGATGCTGCCTTCTGTGTCTAGACCGTATTTCCTGAGTTCGTTAATTATTTCGGTTTTATTGAGACGGTAATATTCGCTTTGCATTACAAGTATTCCGCGGATCTCTTCCTAACGGTCAGGTCCCCGTTCGGGCGCCATAAAACAACCTGATTTCCAGATGCGCGGATCTAGCTCGCGGCTGGTCAGGGTCGAGAAAAAGTGCGGAGGAAGAGACGAGAACGGCGTTAGTTCGAAGTAGCTTAGAATATATTTTATTCTGTGAGATCTTGCACAGAGAAGGTGCCTTCCGGCATTACTGAGTCGGGATGTTTGGAATCTCGTCTTATTTACAATAGATTCCGTGAGGTTATAAGAATCGGTGCGGTTTACAGATCGAGAAAATCGTACATGTAAGTTGTCGCGTTGGTACAATAAATTCGCACGATGGGCCCGTGGCGTAACTAGTCGGGATGACACACGGCGCGATCGATGGGCGTGTTCGGTAGCTCGCGTGGGGCGGCGCAATAAGTGAAAGTAAGCCGACGGGTATGTCGCGTACGGCGATTGATGGGCGCGGTCGATGGCCTGCGTAGGGCGGTGCAATAAGTGAAAGTAAGCCGGCGGATATGTCGCGTATGTACAAGGGCGGTACCGAATTTCGGGGGTTCGCGGAGAAGCAAAGCGCGTTGGAATGGCGCAAGGCGTGTATGGCACGCGGAGCTGTCAAATCTCCCGGAGATTTGACAGGAAGTGACGTGTAATCGGGAACACCCGCTGGAGAAGAGTACTCTCCACCACGGCACACGTTAAATGCTGACGGCAATCGGGGACGCCCGGCAGGACAGAGCACGCTCTGCACGTTGCACGTTGTGACGTAACGTTGTCGCGTCCACCGCCCAGATGATAGCTCGGCCGAGGGGAAGGTCGGGGATGGCGCCTCGACCAGAGTAGGGGAGGGTCACTCGCGCTAAGTATTTTTTAAAATCCGCAGGTGCGATAGATGGTTCCGGAGCGAGATCAGCTACGGTATGTAACGACTCAGTGTCGCAACCTCGGGCTCGCCGCCGAGGTAGCGCATGGAGTATCTCGCACCGCACATTCCGGGCCCCGCCGTAGCATAACACCGAGGGGTGCGACACCGCGACTGCAGAGCGGATGAACGACCCCGACGCCTCCACCGACGGTACCAAGGGTGCCCAGCAAAATAGCCATGGCCTGGCCAGCCTGGCTAAAAGCTGAGATGGGCATATACGCGATGACAACCGATTGAAAATGCCGCGGGCAGGCAGTGGAAATCGCCGGCGGCGCCGCGAGCAGGGTGGCGCGCGCAACAGATCGGCGGGGCGGAAAACCGCGAGCCTGAGGCGCATGCGCGGGGGCCCAGCGTGGTCCCGCCGGATCGGCCATTCGTCACTGTCGAACGAGCCGCTATCGAGGAGCCATCCCAGAAACACAGCCCCAACTCAGCCGAGCAGCAGCGAGCAGTTTTCTTGTAAGATCTCCACTCTGGCACTACCGTGATCCCGACGGCTCGATCTCGGCCATGGCCCAAAGCGGTTAATTATCACTATTGTTTAGAGTACCTGTTCCGATACCTGTTTCCGTATAGATAACCTCGTGACCGCGGGGCCGGCCGGGATCGTGCCTGCGTAGCTCGTTGTAAAGCCCTTCTCGGAAACTCTAACGTGGCCGACAGTCACTTTGCGTTTATTTATTGTGTCGGGAATATATTGTTCCGTGTTGCGAGTGTGAACGTGTCGCGAGTGGTGTGTTTTGGGAGAAATTGCGTTGAGACCGCGGAGATTATCGTGTCCTCTTGGGGAAATTCCGCGGATGCGAGCGCATCGTAAGACCGCGCCCCGGAAGATATTGCGTTGTCGTTTCGTGCATGCGGACGCTGTCGCGCTTACTCGGGGAAGAGCGCCGCGGATACGTTGTGTTGCTCGTGCACGCAAGTATCGTCGCGTTTACTTGGGGAGGATTTCGCGAGTATGTTGTGTTGCTGCGTAGTGCCGGTGCATTCTACCGTTTAGTTTACCGTGTGAATCTTTGTTTCGCGTACGCCGTGGGCGTTACGTTGGGTCGCGCGTGAGGACGATTCGTGTGGCGGAGATTCGTGTTTCGTGTAAGTGTTGTTCGCGTAAGAAACTGGTGCCTGATTGAGATTCGCGTTTAGTTCGTGTGATTGAGATTCGCGTTTAGTTCGTGTGAGTGAGATTCGCGTTTAGTTTGTGTGAGTGAGATACGCGCTTAGTTCGTGTGATAGGGGTTCGAGTTTGGCCCGAGTGATTGAGATTCGCGCTTTGCGAGTACTGCGTGCGATGCGTGGACGGTAACGAGCGTTCGATATATTATTTTGCGTAACGGCCGCCAGCGAGGCGGCCTAATTTTGAGACAACGACACCATATGATTTTCCATTACTCTGTCTGAAATACATTCTTATTATTATTATTTAACCTGTGTTGATTGCGCTGCGCTCCCTCTCCACTTTCCCCACAACAAAGAACGTAACCGACGTCCTGAGATTGCGTTCGGGCTACAGAAACATATATCGGGAATCGAATTGTCGAAACGTGATGCGCGTAATCGCACCTGGCGCCCATACGGAATATTTTGTCGGGAGAAATCTATACCGCGGATACCTCGGAGAAGTTAATATTGCGGATACTTCGGAGCTACCGTCGGATTATTAACATTTGCGACAGCGCCCCTCCGGCTAGCGAGACCGAAGGAAAACGGGTCGCAACGTCGAGGAAAGGACCACGGCCGGGCGACGCCCGGCGTACGGAGAACTCTCTGTACAGTTCGTGGACTCTGGCGGGATAAAAAGGAAAGCGAATTTAACATTTTAACATTTTATGGACGGAAAATGATATAGCGTAGTAAAGCAAACGAAGAATTGAACGTAAACAATTTGAGATCCATCATGAAACACAGTGGCGAAAATATAATAGTTTACGGTAATTGTATTTTGACTAGAGGATTAAGCGAATTGATTTTCATTGGCGGAATTTTAGATAAAAATAAATCTTCTAGAAAAATTATGAGATTTGTTGGATCGTAATATTCGGATTACACTTATAAGAACAAAGAACTGAAATTATTTAACAAAAATTTATATCTAACATGCCCAAACGTTTGCAGCATGTTATTAAACAAAAGAATTATTCAATAAAATACAAAATTATCATTATTTCGTTTATATACATGTATTATGCATGTATAAGCAACATACTATTTTCTTTGGCACAATAATATATTTCAAGTTAATAAGAAATGTTTAAGCCTGCTCAAAAAATGCTATGATATTTACTTTAAATATAACTATTTTGCAAAAATCAATATTATTATTTATATGCGCGTCGTAAGTATTAATAATTTTATTTTTAATAAGTAAAATATTTATTTATTTGTAATTATATTTATTTATATTTATATTTATTAAAATTGTAATTTTTATTAAAAAATGTAAATTTAAGAAGTGTGTGTGTGTAAAGAAAAAAGAATTATGTAAACCAGGGTTGGGTAATAACTAGTTAAATAGTTAAAAGTTAAAAAAAATTTTAAAAGTTAATAACTTGCAACGTAGCTTAGTTATTTTATGATAATTCTGCACAATTTTCATAATTATAAAAGATAAAATATATACATTTTTATATAGAAAAACAATTTCTCTGTTATTTTTATAAACTACAAATAATAAATAAAATAAAAACTACAAACCTTACAATTAACATATAAACTTTACAAATTTACTAGTAAAATATTAAATACATTTGATGATCCATATTGTAATTGTATATTTTGTTAGTTAGAGTAATCAGATTTAATAAAAAATTACGTTATTTTAATATAATATAAATAATTCTTTAAAAAATTAACTTTTAATTTAACTTAAGTTAATTTAATCTTAACGTAACTTTTAATTGAGTTGGTTTTTTTTTCATGCAACTTTTAACGTAACTAAATTAATTTTATAAACCATTAATAATTAACTTATATTTAACTATCTTACAATTAGTTTAAAAAAAATTAACATTACCCAACCCTGTGTAATCTATATAATTAGAGAAATATTTTTATCAATATAATATGATTATGCAATTAATATTTTTAATCATATATATATATATCCCTAAATATTGACAAGATCAACGGATTCAAAAATTTAATATTTCCTGTTGTAATGTGTTACATTTATTAGATTTGACGAATTTGAGGTTATATTTATTACCGATATCTTGCAGCACATACAATAATATTTATCGTTGAAGTTTATGCTACACATTGTATATTGATTTTGACGCTACATTAATATTGTTATTGCGCATAAGCAAAATTTAGAAGTTCTCATCCTGAATCTAAATGCGCGTTCTTAAATTCATTCGAAAAAAAGTGTTGCAACTACTCTGTCCGCGACTGTACAATTTCGAGCTAATTCACGTTAATTCGGCTATCGCCCCGTACGCGAGTATTCCCGGTCGTATTGAGAAATTTAGTTAACTCTTCCGGTAGACTGGCCACGATTTCGTATACGGATATCGACATGCACGAAATTCACGTTATACCGGATATCGCTCCGTACGCGTGTCTCTCCGGTTGTTCGAGAATCTTTGGACTATCTCCACGACCGCCTGTCACGACGTGTTACCGCTCTGAGTTCTCCCGGCAGACTGACCACGATTCTGCGCAAATCGCGCACAACTTTGAACTATCACAAATAATCGCGTATTTTACAGTATATCGGATATCGCTCCGTACGCGGGTCACAAATAATCGCGTATTTTACAGTATATTGGATATCGCTCCGTACGTGGGTCTCCCCGGTTATATTGAGAGTTACGAGTTATCTCTCCGAGCTCTCCCGGCGGACTAACGACGATTCATGGCTCGCAACAGCGCGCATCCCCTCTTGCGAATGCGCCCCACTCCTGTTTACGCTCACGTGATCACGTGATGATCGGGAGATCGCAACTGCGTCTCAAATAAATATGACGCAAACAAACACGCAGGAATATTTGATCGGTTTCCATAACATATTTTGTTCACGTGGGATTGATCGTTGGTACGTTTCGAGAACATTCAGATCTTAACTTAATTTTATGCTATGCGGTTTCCCAGGGGATGACGCGTGTGCAGAGGTTTTGTTATCCGGGGTCCGTGCCATGACGGCGCTCCTTGCTCGGCGCTTGTCGCGACCTGGTACGTCCGTCTGTGCGCTGTGTTCCAGGGGAAGACGTTGGTGCTGGTGCACGGGATTCGCACTATGACGGCACTTCGCATTGCGTGCCTCTGGGTACGCTTTTTGCGCTGGGTTTTTCCAGGGGAAGAGGTTCGTGCAGGATTTCAGCTGCACGGTTCTCGGACTTTGGCGGAAACGCGATATTTGTGCCCGTTAGCACCTAGTAACCTTATTGCTATCGTTTGCTCCAGGAGATGTTTGTGCACGCCTCTTGGTGCACAGTTAGCCGATTTCTACGGGAACACGATAGGCGTGCTCGCCGCTACCCGGTATCATCGTTGCGCTTATCTCTTCCTGGAGCCGTCCGTGATCATTTCTTAGTGCACAGAGATCTGCCGTTAACGGGAATTCATCGAATAGCTTTTACTACGGTCGTTCATTATTCTCGCGGCATAACTTCTCGAGGAAGATGCTTATGACGCGATGCTTATGGCACGATGCTCCGATCGTCGATTTTATCGCTCTGGCTTATATACTAGCTTCGCGCAATTACGCTTTTACGTTTTACCGCCGAATCGCGAGAAGTCCCCTCTTATATAAATTAAACTAGATAGGTTCTTTGGGGAAACTCCAAAATAAACATCATTGTAAATACACGCACGTCATAGAAAATATGATTGAAACGTCTTGCCTAGCCGCGCTTGGCGTTTAACGCAAACGAAAAGAAAATGTGTTTATACATCGCAACGAACTAAACTATTGTCAGTCTTATTAACTCCTGACTAGATACGTCGCTTCAGCGACTATCAAACGCTCCTTAACCTACGCGTGAGTTTTATCGCAAAAGAAAAAAAACATAAATAGCCAATATCGGCTTGTCGCGCTGCGTGTATAATTTGAAGCAAAACGAGATTTTATTCCGTTCGTCGTGCTCGAAAAATAACCAAAATGAATGGCGCAATAAATGGCACGATAGAAAAGAGAAACTAAATTTATAGCTTGCCAAATAAATAGCACGATACACGGCGCGAAAGAAAAGAAACAAGGTAGAGCTCACTGGCTTTCGCCTACGCGGGTCTTTACGACGTATGTCGCTCCGACGAGCACTTTGTCACCCGTGACGTGGGACCTTTCACAGAGCCGCGTCAGGCCGGTCAGGCTTGGCTGGCCGTGTTCGCCGTTGATCGCCGCCTTCGTGAGTGGTTGCGTCTCCGATGTGGCCTCCGGCTACAAGGTCAGAACCAAGAATGGATACGAGCGGCTTCATAGTGAGAAAATGGCCCGGTGAAAGGACCTTAAGATCAGAAGGATCAGTACTCATAAGGCAGAGGGGTCTAGAGTTCAAAACGGCCTCTATCTGAGCCAGAACCGTGCTAAATTCCTTGATAGAGAGGATTTGATCTCCCACTACCCTTCGAAGGTGAGTTTTTAATGACTTAACCCCCGACTCCCATAACCCTCCGAAATGCGGGGCGGAGGGAGGATTGAACGACCATTTCATCTTTTCCTTTTCTGAGGCGAGACGCATGTGGCTCTCGAGTTCTAGAGAGGTGCCCACAAAATTGGTTCCGCAGTCGCTGAACAATAGCAAGTAGCGTCTTTAACGAGCCACAAAGCGACGTAAGGCCGCCAGAAAGGAATCTGTCGACAAGGAAAAGGCAATTTCCAGGTGGATCGCTTTGACAGCGAAACAAACGAATAAACAGAAATTGTTCCACGAGCTCGATGATTCGGCATAGAGAAGGGTTCCGCGAAATTAACCCCGATAACCAAGAAGGGCTTAACCCTTGGTTAACCTTTTGACAGCGAAACAAACGAATAAACAGAAATTGTTCCACGAGCTCGATGATTCGGCATACAGAAGGGTCCCGCGAAATTAACCCCACTTGATTAACCCTTTCTGCCGGCAAGTCCGCCATGGGAGGTGCACTATACGCGGGTTAGCTCGGAAATATTTATAACAGCCTGATAGCACGCGTTTGACCGCGCGGTGTAACCTTAAAATACAAAAATGTTGTGCCAACAGATACTGCATCGCGCGTCTACCAGGGTGCAAATTGGCTTGATAAATGCGCTCAATGACGAGCTTGGTGAGTTTATGTTTATTGGGTAAGAGGGCAGGGTTTTTGGCCTTGAAAGGCAGTATCGAGTGTACGAGCCTACTACCTACCCTAAGAACTCCCTTAGGATCGAGAAAAGGAGCGAGCTTGAGAAGAGGCTTGGAAATTTTTTTCCCTTTCTTAAGCTGCTCAATTTCTTTGCCAAAACTTTCCAATTGTACAAACTTTACCCAAATTAGTAGCGCCGAGTGCGACTCTATTTGATCTATCGCCAGTGTTGCGGGAACCGACTTAGCTCTCGTCTACGAATCTTAAACAATACGTGATAATTCTACAAATTTTGTCTAGAGAAAAAAGCAATCTCTAAACCAGTTAACTAAACCTGTAGAGTCGAGCTAAACGAGAGCGACAACTTTCTCCTCTTCTCCGGGAAGAATGCCTAAACTATAAGCAGGTTCAGCGCGGGGCTCAAATTTCACCAGTCAATCAGGGACATTCCACCACGTGGAGTGAGCCACGAGCTCTCGGGGATACAGTCCATGGGAGCAGTAATCCGCCGCGGTCGGGTTGGACCCAGTGTGGACATGGCCCCAAGCCGAGACCGCAACGTTTTCTGGTATGCCGGCAACGCGATTGCGCACAAATGTCTTCCAGCGATGGGGAGAAGAGCGAATCCAGGAGAGAGCAACCATGGAGTCAAACTAGACATGCTCTGCATAGAAACTAAGGTGTCTTTGAAGGACTTGTCTGACGTAAACAATCAGATTGGAGAGTAACAAAGCCACGCAAAGTTCCAATCGGGGTAGGGTAACCAACCTAAGCAGAGTCACCTTTGATTTGGTGCAAAACAAGCAGCTTACTACGTTATCGTGGTGACAATGCGTAAATAGACCACGGCCCCATAGCCTTGTTCACTAGCATGGCAAAACCCATCCAACCGCGACGCATGATATTACTTAAGGCAAGCTAGAGTCCCTATATAAGAGTCTGGCAACTGATGTTATTTTGTAAGAAAATGGCGTCAGTCGCGTCTACATAGAGACTCTAGCATCTAAAGTCAAGGACACTCAGGGACTTTAGTCGCCAGCCTTCAACCTAAAGATTAAGGTAATTAGAGTAATTCTATTGGTGCCGCCATTTTGTTACAAAAAGTTTATCGAGCCAATACGCGTGAGTTCTCTCAGTTGCTAGAATCTTACATAAGGACTTTATAGGGCAAGCGAGCGAGGTATGCGTAGAAAAGCTAATGCATTGAATTTCGATTGGTAGCGCTCCCAACGGCGACAAACATCTACAGGAGGCTCGTCGTCCCATTCCAATTGCAGTGCCCATAAATGTTGGATCAAGCGCTTCGCTGTAAACATAAGTGGCGTCAAGATTGATGATACGAGCCAATTCTAAGAGTAAAGTGCGTTTAATGTAACTTCTATTTAATAAATTGACCTGAAACTCGAAACCATCTGATTGTGAGTACCAACGGAGGTCCAAAACTTTGAGATACTGATCCTCGCTCGGTTCGAAGGACAACATTGAGCGACTACATAGCTCAGGATCAAAACCGTTTAACGCGGCGGGATGACTGCTTGCCCATTTTCTAAGTTCGAAGCCGGGCGGCGCTTCGAAGTAGCGATAGTAGATCGCGAAGCGCGCGACCTTGCTCCACCGTACGGAAACTAGTCACAACATCGTCCACATAAAGTGACGAGAATAACACGACAAAGGCCAAAGGATATTTGTCGCGATATTCGGTAACTAACTGGAGCAAACAACGGATCGCAAGATACAGCAAAGAGGTTATTTCGAAAGTAACCGTCGAAAGTAACCGTTGAGAATGTATTCGAGTATAGGATCAGATTCCGAGAAGCGCCAAACAATGCGCTGATAGTCGCGCTGTTCAGGATTGAGCCAAATCTGTCTAAACATTTGTTTCACGTCGCGGTTAAGGCGACAAGTTTGGCGCGAAATCTGAGTAAGATAGCCATTATGTCCTGCTGTAACTTTGGACCACTAAGCAAAGTTTGGTTCAACAATAACCCGTTCGTACACTTTGACGAAGCGTTGAATACCACAGGCGATTTTGTGGTAATACTATCAAGTTTATACACGCCATGGTATGGCAAATAATAATAATATGTCCGTCCGCTGGGAACGGTTGGTAACTCCATGTGACCGCTATCAAGGTAGTCCTGCATAACACTACGATAACTAATTTTAAAATCTTTTTTATTTTAAACGGCGCTCAAGCGCGCAAAGTCGGCTAACAGCTATTGAACGCGAATCGACAAAATAAGGAGGATCTGCCGCAAAGGGATACAAAACTACAAAGCGACCCGAGTGGTCACGATAAGTGGTCTGAGCGAAGATCTCCTCACAACGACGATCCTCTTCCGAGCACGAGGTGCGATCTGGAACTTCCTTTAACTGCTAAAATGTACCCACTGCAGCATCAATCGATCGAGGGTAGTTACGAAAGAGTGCAGGGGTTGTACGTGTAATGACGGAGAAACCGCGCTCATTAAAACTCAACCGAAAACGGTATTATAGGCGTCCAACTCCTCTTCTTCTCCCTTACGATGACCGTCATGCATTACGAACACAAAGGACTCAGCTCCGAGCAAAATGTCAATCAAACTAGGCAAGTAATACTCGGGGTCCGCGAGCGGCAACCCTTGTAACCGAACAGAGACGCCTTTGCAACTAACTACCTGCTCTTTGTCCTAGGTCGCCACTACCTTTGTCCACCAAGACAGAAGGATTCCACATTTTCCTAGCCGCTTTTGTAGATCTTGCAGTTTTCTCGGCTCAGGAAAGGGTACACGAAACGAAATTAATCGTACATACGTTTTAACATAATAATAAAACATTTTATTACGTTATAAAGAATAATTTCGCGGATATCGCTCGCGTCACGGGACTTTCTTTGCTTGCCGAAGCACACGTCTTCTCAGTCCAAGAATTCCAAGCAAAAGACCTAGAGCCCAGATCGTGTTCGCTCTCCTTCCCTATTTCGCACTTGCGCGATTTGCTTCTATCATGGACTTGTCCATAATATGGACTCGCCCAGCGTCGGATGATGCAATCCCCCTTTGTATTAACAGGTAAGTAACAAACTCAAACAAAACTCTCAACTGACTTTTCAGAACATCGGGTCCCTCCACAGGAACCTCTGGTAAGCAAAACTCAACATAAACTTCTCATGGATTGCATCATCCACGTGAATATCTTAAAAACTAATACCTGAAACTTGCCCCAGATGGAATGTCAGATATTGCGTCAGCCTATCCTTACACAGCCAAATAAAATAAAATATTGTTACACATTGCATCAGTCTTTAACTACGTAAACTAACGGAACTCAAAATATTACATCAGCCGACAACTCTGACTTTAGAGACGTGAGTCTTTACGCCATCCAACACTAGAACTTATGAACAATCTAATCGGCACAACTTATTACATCTTTTATCACCCCAATCGGTGATACCTAAAAACTAAATAGCTTAAACTAATTTCGCCGGATTCGTAACCTTCCAGTCACTCAACCACCTCTTCAGCTCCGACCTTGCCCAGTTGTAGGATCTGCGAAATCGAAATTTCGCCGAAGGTACCCGGATCCCCTAGGCGTATCTCCTCTCCTGGCATTTCCTTTATGGCCTCCTCTAAGACCTTCCTTGCTGCTTGTGCCCCCGCTTGGAGAGGGTCCTCATCATCGCCGCATTCTTCTAAGACTGCTCTCAATAACGCTCGGGACTCTTCGTTGCCTTTTGTCATTGCTGCCCTTAGCATTACATCATCCCTCGCCGTGGACTCAATTTCGTCATCCACTGCTGCTGCTGTTATTGATGTTGCCTTATCCTGTGCCGCGGTTGGTATTTCGTCTCTCGTGACGTTCTCAGTGTTGCACCACCTTGTGCCGCTGTTGACGTTACGTCATCTCGTGACGTTCTCGGTGGCATTCTTCTAAGACTGCTCTCAATAACGCTCGGGACTCTTCGTTGCCTTTTGTCATCGCTGCCCTTAGCATTACATCATCCCTCGCCGTGGACTCAATTTTGTCATCCACTGCTGCTGCTGTTATTGATGTTGCATCACCCTGTGCCGCGGTTGACATTACGTCATCTCGTGACGTTCTTGGTGTTGCATCGTACGCTGTTGGCCCTACCGCTTCCACGGCTCCGCTTGCATCACACGACAGCTCTCGCCGCATCTCTTTGGCCCTCACCGTGGTTGCCGGTAGCACCCTTCCAAGTGTTTCCACGATCTGACATCTAGTTTATTATTAGGCAACGGTGAAATTATGCGCGGGAGAACGGTGACCTCGACAGGAAAACGAATATCATCGCGATCCCGTACTCGAATTACGAATGAAGTAAGACCCCTCATGGTGGCGGCCTTGACTTCATTTACCGCTAAGACCAGCGCGCGATGCTTGGTTCGACTAAAACCGCAAATCACCTCTCCGCAAACAGCTTTCCGTAATGAAATTCGACTGGCCAGCGCTATCTAACAAAACGCGAAGAGGAAAGACGTTACCATAAATGTCGAGTGATTCGGCTCGGACTGTTGACAATAATACGAACATTAGAATTGGGTACAAAACAAAAAATTAAAATGCTTTAAAAAAAATATATAATATTACATATATATAACGTAAATAACATAAAATGGTTATTAACACATTTTTATGTTCGTCCAAATTTTTATAAATAACGTTTCAAAAAGCATTGTATTTGAACATAAATAAAACGTTACTCATTGGCTCGCGGGACTTGTGACGTCACCACGACAAAACCAGTTGCCATCTCTATAAGAGAAACAGTGCTAGTGTAAAATATTATTGTTTTTATTGGTAATTAAAACGATGTATCGGAATATAAAGCAAGAAATGGTTGATTCGGGATTTGTCGAAAGTAATTCCAATACTTTGCCGAAAATGGACATGTTCATAATTTGTGAATATGCGAAAGAGAATGATAACGTTGCTGCGGAGGTTCGCAATGCAAAAATTAATATGTAAGTTATACAGTTTTTAACATAAGAAAATCGATAATTACATATTTACTTATGTACTGTTGTGTCTTATTACAGTTTTTTTGTTATTTTAGTTCTTCTCGACAAAACTGTAAAGATTTCGCGACAGGTTATGTTTGTAACGCGATAGGTTATATCTATGAAAGGGAAAGTTAAACTTGCACTGCTAAAGAAACAAAATGATCCTGACAGCAATATAAGTTTTTAATTTTAATTCAGCTGACATACACGTGCAAATTGAAACTACGGCGCTAGGGCCACGTTAGATTCGGCTCGCTTGCCGAGTGTTCGCTCGTAGAAAGGAAGGAGTCGCAGTGTCGAGTGGTCCTTGAGTAATGAGACGTTAGTTTTATGCTGAACACTATGTACAATTTATTCAGTACTATTTACAGGTTTTATATTCAAGTCTATATACAATATATGTGTGGGTTTAATGCGTGAGGTATTGATTAATATGTGGCCCTGAAATGGGCCGATTAAAAGTATTATGAGGCCCTGAGAAGGGCCGATTGAATTCGTCTTACGACGACAGGCGTTCACTCCAGAGCAGGCACGGCTGTGTACAGGTACGATGGAGAGGCTGTCGTGTTCCCCAACGCCCGAGTTTCCTCCAAGCCGGCGGTGTTCCTGGCGGTGTATATGATCGATCTATGTCACCGTCGGTCTGCGTTGCCTGTGCTGTCGTTGGCGCCGGAGTGTCGGTCTGCGTGTCTTGCTCGGCCTTATATTCCGAAGTCTCCCAGCCGCTATCCGTCTGCGCAGCTCTCTCTGTGGTGGAAGTCTCCCACTCGCTGTCGGTCTGCGTCTCCGGCTCATTGTGGAGAAGCTCGCCCTGGATCCCTTTGTGGACCCGAGATGGTGGGACGGTCTGGGTCCCCTTCTCCAATCGGTCTCCCGGTGACAATGGTAACGGCGACAGGAGTGGTGGAATCTCGAATCGCCAGCAAGGAGAGGTCCTACGTCAAACTCGGATGTCTCCTTCCACTAGTAGCTGTCGTGGCGGCCTGGTGAGCTCCTTCGGCGGCAGGCTGATGGGAATAAGATTCCACGCAACAGGTTGGTCCTGTGGCTGCTCTGGTTTTCTAGACGGCAGCGATAGGCGTGGATTCGTTGATCGATAGCGTCTCCGCAAAGGCAGAGTTAGTTGGCTTCCAAAACAAGCTCACGTCTCCACTCTTCTGGTCGATCCAACCGGTGGATAGCCGAGGCGTGTACTGATGATGAGCTTTCGCCGGCGAGTCTAATATAGGGATCCCGGTTGCGTTTTAATTACGAGAAAGTCTGCTATCTATTAGCGAGAACTTTCACCGTGCTTGCGGCTCGCGGCGTTTGGCCCCACGCGGGCGCTCTGTCGGCGCGCGAGTGGTTGGGCGCGGCGGTCTGGCTACGCGCGTATGCAGTGATTGCGTGGTGACTGCAGTGCAGTCGCAGTGTGTTGACGCGTGACAGTAGTACGTGACATAACCATGTTACACGGCCGGATCGGCTCGTGCAATAATAAGACGTCGATCAAGAAATATTCCGTTGTCGCGTCCGAACACTCCGATCCGAACGGAGAATGACGGAGTTCGCGGATGGCTGGTTCCTGGGTAACATCATGAGCGAGGGTGCCTACGGCGAGGTTATGTATCGTATGTGTTGATGATACGTAGTATAATTACAAAAACAGAGAATGGAATATAATCATTAATATGAACTTTTATTATATAAAGTAAACCGAGTGAAACGTATCTCAACTAGACGTAGAGACGTATCGTAATGAACTGAACAGCGCGCTCAGTATAGCCAACTTCGAAAAAGTTAACAGTGTAGCAGTACGACTTACCAACTACTTTAGGAACTAAATAACGTTGTGAACATGAACTAAATACATAAGCTAGATGTACTAGCACACTAGAGATCACTAGAGGGAAATTTGAACCTTTACTCTAACAGTATGTATTTATTATCGCTCTGTCTCGCGTTCCCTGCTCGCGTTCTCTCTCTCTCTCTCTCTCTCTCTCTCTCTCTCACGCTTTCTCTCGCTTTTTCTCTCGTTCTCATGTGAGATCGGACGTCAAAGGTGAGAAATGACACGCTAAGATTTCCTAATAGAAAAATATTTATATAAATTATAAAATAATACTTCAGATTTCTTCAGCGCGCTTCGAAAATACTTACAGGTCTATCCCTTTCTTTTGACAATATATAACAGCCATGAAATGAATGTAATGCAAAGCCTAGTCATGCAAGCTTATGTGCAGGAGCAAAACTAGGTTTCGTATTACATATATTGAACGCCGTAATGACTATCGACATTTATGTCTCTGATAAAATTAAATCTAAGTATTTGTATTATGACTTAGAATTACATCTGACAGTTTGACATCCTTAAATGTGTGTGGTTTGTATAAATTTATAAATCATTTAAAAAATTAAAACAAAATATGAATATATTAAGCAAAGTCAAGTTTGTCGAGAGCAGATTATGTACTAAGCTTACCTGTAAAAAGAGAAACGACATTAAATGTCAATTATTCACTATGTCTTTTCCCTAATTACAATCTTTACATTTGTAACTTTTCAATTTATTACATAAATCGTTGCACGTGGTCACGTCTCTCTTACTTTTCTCTCTTTTACTTTTCTCTCTCTTACGTTTCTCTCTCTCTTCTTGTGTGTGTAGAGACCTGTTTTACCTGCGCGTCGTGAGTGTGTGCAGGATAATTCCAAAGGAAGTACCCTGTAGTACAGGGTACTATGGCCTGTACTTTCTTTACATCTCCCCGCTTGGGGACAAAATTTTGTAAAAATTTTCCCTTTGACTATAGATGACCAATGTATTTTTCTTCATTCATTCGGCGTAACGGGTGCTGGTGCTAGTTTCGTTATGTGAAACATCCCAGATACCCAAACCTGAGCAGCAGATTCTGAGCAGAGTCTGTATTAAATTTTTGGTATCAGAAAGGCAACAAATTTCACGCAGAAACTGCTCTATCAGACGATGTTGTCAAACTGTAGCCAGAAATACGACAGAGCCTGCTGACAGGCAATGTGAGCAGATTGGCAGCAAAAACCGCGCAGAGCCTGCACATATAACGGCAGCAGATTGACGACAAAGATCGAGCAGAGCCTACGCGCATTTTACCTGAGAACAGAGTGGCAGCAAAAACCGAGCAGGATCTGCGTAAAGTAATCTGGTGGCAAATAGGCATGTAAAAATCGAACAAAATCTGTCGTACCGCGGGCATTTTGACAGACCGACGCGCTCAGAATTCGTCAGTCATATACATGCGACTCTGCGAGAGGCTCTTCATAGGGGCAAAGAAGGACACTGCAGGAACAGGAGCTCAATTCCTGAATTTATTTGAAAGAGAACGTACGCGAAAGTTATGCTCTTACGGAAAAGTTGAAGTTGATTGATTAAAAACCATACGAGAGCCAATCAACTTGCAACTTTTCCGTAGGAGCAGAATTTTTGCATACATTTTCTCATTTGAATAAATTCAGGAATCGAGCCCCAGGACACGCAGTCCACGCGGTTCATGCGGTGCAATGATGGGCGGCGCAAGGATTCGCCGCGATCTATGGAGCGACGAGCAGCGAGCAGATGTTGACGCTACGACTCGAACGTCACTACCACGAGTACCACGACTGAACACAAGGAGGATTTAGCACACCAGGAGGATCCTATAGATACACACCAGGAAAATTCTACACACCAAGGATACTATCTTTTCCTGAAGAAGGAAAAGAAAACGGCACTTTTCAGCGCCCATTTTTTAATTATAAAACAGGAACTCTCTGTTCGCAATCATAAGCCCATATATTATATATATATAAACAGCTGATTATGGACAAAGTCTGCTCGGTTTTTGCTGCCAATCTGTTTTCAGGTCGTGCGCGCAGGCTCTGCGCGGTTTCCGCTGGCAATCTGCTTACATTGCCTGTCAGCAGGCTCTGTCGACAGAACACAAGCTTAATGCGGACACAGATGGCTATGGTTTTGATGTGGGATTCTGATCAAATTTGCTGCCAATCTGTGCGCATCCTGCTAACATTTTGCTATCTGGGATGTTTAATTCTGTTTTTTTGTGTCCAGTGTCTATTTTATATATAGAATTTGATATTTTCTTTAAGATTTTGTAGGGACCGATCTTCAATTCATCTAACTTTTTCCTGTTCAGTCTGTTACTGTTTTCTACGAAAACCATGTCTCCAACCTTGAATTCCAATTGTTTTCTGCTTTTGTCAAATATCTTTTTGTTGTAGTTGTGTGATTGTTTTGTCCTATGGAGAGCGAGTTTTCTGTCTTTCTGTAGGTCGCTTTGTGTTTTTTCCTGTTTCAATTCTTTTGGTAAAATTGGAGTATTTTCCCCTTCCAGTAAGAATTTAGGTGTAAAACTTGTGACTGTATGCTCTGTTTCATTATATCTTTTTGTGCATTCTTGGGCAATTGTCGTCCATGCAATTTTTTTCTCTGTATTGTTTATTGTGCATCTTATTTTATTTACCAATGTCTGGTTCAATCTTTCGTTAAGTTCGTTTGAGAAAGGTGAGTTTACTGCTGTGAAGATCAATGGTATTTTTTCCTCTTCTAGAAAATCCTTAAATTCTTTCGAATTTATTTCTGGATATTGGTCTGTTAGTACCATGCCAATCTTTTCGTTTTTCGTAACTTTTTTTACTAGTTTTATGAAATTATTGGCACTCTGAGTCTTTGACGTCAATATCCAGGCGTATCTTGTAAAATGGTCATCTAGTAAGTGTAAGTATTTTTTTGTTGATCTTGATCTTCCAAATCCTTCAATTGTATCTATTGATATAATCTCAAACGGTCGTTCCGCCGGTCCTAATTGAGACATTAGGCCATATTTATCTTGACCTCTAGATTTATTCTTTATGCATATTGTGCAGTTTTTACATATTTTTTTATGTTCAGCAGTGTAGATTTTTGCTCTTATAAAAAGGGCTAATTTTGTTTTTCATTTGTTCTATACCTATGTGGCAATAGTGCTCATGAATTTTTTTGATAAATTCTACACTGAATTTTTCTGATAATACAATTTTTTCTTTTTCTCTTATTTTTTTATAGTATATTTTATTTTTTTGTAGCATTTTTTTCTTTTCAATTTGCAAATCTTCATTCTTTTCTTGGTCGCTAATAATTTCTTCTGATTTTATGAGGTTTACAATTTTTAGCTGTTCATCTTTGTTTTTATTTGGTTTTAGGACCGGATTTCTGCTTAAACAGTCTGCTTCTAGGTTGTATTTACCTGGTGAATATTTTATGTTGAAGTTGTATTGAGATAAATAATATGTCAAATCACCCAGTTCTTCGTTGGTCCTACATTTTATATTCATATTTTTTAACGGCTTGTGGTCCGAAAAAACTGTAAATTTTTTTCCTATGAGCCGGTGTTGCCAGTATTTTACAGCTTTTTTTATAGCTAGGCATTCTAGATAAATGGCTTTTTTTTCTTTTGGGCATTATTCAATTTTTTTGAAAAATATGCGAATGGTTTTTCTTCTCCATTCATTTGTGGTTGTTTTAAAATCGCTCCTATTCCTTTTAAACTAGCATCCGTGTATATGTTTATTGGTAACTTTTCATCAAATATTCCTAAAATTGGTTGATGACAAAGAAGGTCTTTTATTCTATCAAATGATGTCTGACAATCTTCCGTTCACATAAATTGTTGATTTTTCCTTAGCAGATTGTGTAGTGGATCTAAAATAATTGCATTGTCTTTTACGTATTTATTGTAAAAGTTTATCTTTCCCAAAAATTGTCTAATATTTTTTTGTGTTTTTGGTGTAGGAAAATTTCTTATTGATACTAGATTGTCTTTTAATGGGCGTATTGAATTGTTTTTTATTATGTGACCCAAATACTTTACCCAATTCCTTGCAAACGCAAATTTTGAAAACTTTAATTTGAAACCTTCACTCCTTATTGCTTCTAGTAATTGTGTTAAGTGTTCAATATGCTTAGCAAATGTTTTTGAAAAAACTAGTATGTCATCGATATAATTGACTACAAAGTCCGCAAGTTTATGTTTTCTTATGATGTTGCTCAAAATCCTTTGAAAAATCGCTGGCGATGTTTTCAACCCAAACGGTAGGCAAGTTCATTGAAAGTGCCCCTCTTGTGTTACAAATGCTGTTTTTTTTCTATCTTCAATTTTTAAAGGTATTGCCCAGAATGCTGAGTTTATGTCTAATGTGGAAAAGTACTTACAGTCTCTTGTTTTCTCCATAAGATCTTCAATCAGAGGAAACGGCTGTGATTGAGGCACCACTATTTTATTTAAGTCCCGAAAATCTATACATAATCTTGTTTTTTTATTCTCTTCTCGTTTGTATGCCAAAGTTACCGGAGCGGCAAATGGACTGTATGATTCTTCAATTAATTTTGTTTCTAGTAATTTAGCGATTTGTTGTTCAATTTCTTTCCTGTTTTCACTCGTACATCTGTACGGTCTTTTACTAGGATATTTTTCAATTAGTAGATCTATGTGAGCTTCATAATTCTTCACTGTTCCTATATCATATTTATCTTTCGCAAATGTTGCTCCATATTTTTCTATAAGTTTATCAATCTTATTTTTCTCTTCATATTCTAAATGATCTGTAATTATTTCAAAATTTTTTTCATCTATGTGTTCATTAAAATTTATCGTGTAGTTTTTCTTTTCTCCTTTAATTTCATATCTTCTTTCCTTTTTCATTAAATCAGTTCTTTCTTTTTTCAAGTTTTTCTCCTCTTTATCATCATTGTTATTCTTTATTTCTTCTCCTTTTAGACTAGGAATTATTTTTTGTTTTATTTCTAATTTTTCATTTTGGCATAATTTAAATTTTTTTATGCAATCTAGGCCAATCAGGAAATCATAATTGAAATCTTCACTGTTTATAACAAAAATATCCATCATATTTTCTATATTAAAGATTTTTGTTTTTACAGTTATTAATCCATCCGCTTTTTTGACACCATTGATTGTTTTTAAATTTGTATTACTAATATTGCTTATTTGTTTTCTCTTCTTTTTTAACAATCTTGAATTTATCAAAGATACGTTTGAACCGGAGTCATAAATGCCATTCACTTCCAGAGTGTCGTTAAGCAATACCTTTACTTTAATCAATGGTGTTAAATCTAGTTTCTTGGATTTTCTTTTATCAATGCATTTTCTAGTTCCGAGTTACTTACAAATTCAATTTTTTCATTTTTTTTTCTTCATTATTTTTCGGTTTAAACCAACATAATGCTTCGGGGTGATAACGTGCACCTTTGTTATTTTTCTCACAAATTTTACATGGCGTTCTTGTGACTTTATTTTCCATTTTAGTTATTAATTTTTTTCTCCAAATTTTCTTTTTTCAGTCATATGCTCTAGTTTTCCTATCTCATTAAATAAATCTTCAGTCTCTTGTAATGCCTCTCTGTCAATCCTGTCTGTTATGAAATTTGGTAAACCTGCAGCTATTAGGTCTATTAATGTACCAGTATCAAGAGACGCGGTAGCGTCTCGCGCCAAGTATATTTTTTATTAACATTAACATTATTTATAAACAAAAACAAGATTTTTGTAACAAGATTAACAAGATACATAAGCGATATATCCTTCATTACATACGTCCAGTCGTGATGAGCGAGATGCTACCGCGTATCATTTACAGGAAGAAACTCGCTTCTCGAGAAATAAATCATTGAATTTTATTAAATAAGTCAATATTATCAAAAGATTTAAATATTGGACAAAAAAATAGATTGTTCTAATTACAATGATATAAAATTAATGCACATATAAGCACTTGATGCACAGATTTATATATAAGCCTGTATTTTTCTGTACAATTTATGTAATTCAGATACGTCGGCGTCGTCGTCGTCGTCGTCGTCGTCGTCGTCGTCGTCGTCGTAGTCGTAGTCGTAGTCGTCGTCGTCGTCTTCTTCTTCGCAAAATCGAGGTTTGTCGGTTTGACCTACCATGTCGCTAGAAGGCTCTGAGCCGTGCTAGGCGGCAAAGCTGATAAGTTCAAATTTTTGATCGACGCTCGCGCTTTTTTTCTTGCTTTCTCTCGCTCTCTCTTGCTCTCTCTTGATCACTCTCTCTCTCTCTCTCTTTTTCTCTCTTTCTCTCTTTTTCACTGGTCGTACCTCCGATGCCTATTGTGGTGAATGCTGAGTCGTCAATTGTCTCTCCTGCCATGGCTACTCCTATGAGTGCTACCACTGTGGGCGCGGGAGTTGTTGCTCCTTCCGGTGTCACCACGACCAGTGTGCATTCGCAGATCGACGCTACAACGAACGTACTCTTGCAGCAATTGATCGATCAGTTGAGAGTGTCGGATGTTAGGTTTTCTGCGTTTATGGAAGCTCAGCAACGAACTAACAATGAGCTTTCCGCCTTTGTTAATGCGCAGCAGCAGACAAATTGTGATCTCACCGATAAACTTGATCAGTTAAATAGTGTTGCGAACAATGTGGATCGGAAGTGTCAGCATATTAATGATTTGGAACAACAGTGTGTTGCTCTCAGGAATGAGATAGTGAGTTGAAGGGCGATCGAGGAGGTTCTCATCTGGTCCCGCAAACTCATACGGGTTGTGAGAATATGCTCGTTATATCGGGTGTTCCTGCTGCAATGTCGATTACCCCGTTGGCATGTGTTCGCAACGTGTTTGCGACCTTTGATCTCCCTGAACTTTCGTGTCACATTCTTGATGACAGACCCGTGGTTCGTAGGCCTCTGCCGGTTGCAGCTCGTGACCAGACCTTACCGGTCTCTTCTACTAACTCTTATATTGTTACATTAGCCTCTGGTGCGGTACGCGATAAAGTTATTTCTAAAAAGCGAGCGCGACGTACGCTTAAACAGAAAGAGGTTTGCGATAACGGCTCTGATCGGAATGTGCATGTGAATGAGTTTCTGCTCAAGGATAAATACGATTTGCTGCAGCGGGCTAAACGTGTTGTCAGAGAAAAGTCTTATAAATATATCTGGGTAAAAGAAGGTTGTATTCGTGTTAGACACTCTGATGGTGAGCCAGTTATTCATGTCAATTCTGAAGCTGATCTTGATAAACTCGTTCGACGTGCACGTTCCAACCAGTTATTGTCTGACCAACTATTGTCCACCGCTACACATTGTAAATCTGTCTTGTCTGCTCAATTTCGCGTAGCTCAGTTTAATGCTAATTCCCTTCAGGGACATATAGATTTAATTAGAATTTATTTTGCTGCTAACTTATTTCATGTCATTTCTGTATCCGAAACATGGCTGCATTCTGATATTTCTGACGCTCTGGAGGCTTTAGATGGCTATTTTTTAATCCGTAACGATCGATTGGGTAGACGAGGCGGAGGAGTCGCCTGCTTTGTTCATGATTCGTTGAAGGTCAGAGTTATAGCTGCTTCTTTGTGTGTTGACATTAACTCTCCTGAATATCTCATTATTGAAATCCGTGTTCTTAATAATGAGACAGTTTTGTTTGCGTCTGTCTACAGAAGACCTAAGGGTCTCCTCTTACACGAATTCGTTGAAACACTTACGAGTGTTTCGCACCTGTATAAAAATATAATCATTGGCGGTGACTTTAACTGTGGTCTCCTTTCGACGAATTATGAATCGAATTATTTACGCGCACTTATGTCAGGCATATCAATGTATATTGTACACTCAGATGCTACACATCACACAGCCACTTCTGACTCGTGGCTGGATGTTCTTGCGGTCGATGACAGTGAAAAGGTCTTGACGTTACTAAATCCGAGAGCTCGTTTATTGCCGGTCATGATCTCATCAAGTTGTCGCTTTCTTTAGGTATGATCTTACCGATTGAGCGTAATATTCTAAAGCGTAGTTATAGAGCCATTGATGGTGATGAGTTTTGTGACCATCTTCAGTCTATCATTGAGAGTACTGATTTTCTAGCGTGCATTCGGATAGTCACTGATGGTGGTTGTGTTGGACTTGTTGACCGGGCGAGTGTTTCTGGTGTTGACGGGCTCTGTGCGGTGCTGTCTGATACTTTGCTTGGGACGCTTGATGTGTTTGCTCCTGAGCGTGTATTTGTTATCAGGAAGCCCCCTGCGCGGTGGCTCACAGTTGAACTTTAAACCCGGCTTCGTACTCGTAATCAGCTATATAAGCAGGCAAAGCGTTCCAATAGTTTGCTCGGTTATGCCACCTATAGACTTTTTCGTAACCTGCTTAATATTGATATAAAGCGTGCCAAAAGCGAGTTTCAATTCAATTCTCTTAATAACATCACTGATCCTGGTAAACTATGGAGAGAACTGGCTCGTTTGGGTCTTGTAAAATCATCCTTAGTTTCTCCTTTACGTTTTTTTACACCTGATCAATTAAATTCATTTTATGTTTTTGTTTCTAACGCTCAGTTGCCTTGCTTGTATGCTGACTTTATTACCGCCATTGCTCCGGTTACTCGTCCATCTCAGCGTCCAGAATTTGTTTTCTCTGCCATAACACCGTGCATGATTTTTAAGCTCATTTCTGTGGGACCACTTCATTCTTATGCGTCGGGGTCTGATGGAATTCCGCTTTATATTTTGCGTATTGCTCGGCCCATGATTTCATCGTATCTCACTGTTTTATTTAACCGCTTATTAGAAACTTCTTCATTTCCGTCTCAGTGGAAGCGAGCGCTTCTTATCCGCCCTCTCTTGAAGATTCGCATTCCATTATCCCCGTCTGATACGAGACCGATAGCCAATCTGCCTGAGCTTTCTAAGATTCTTGAAAGGATTGTTGCCTCACAGATCACAGACTACTTAATTGATCATGATCTCCTAAATCCAAGACAGTCTGCGTATCGACCGTGTCATAATACTCAATCAGCACTACTACGTATTTCTGACGATATCAAAGAGGGAATTGACAACAGACTCGTCACAATCATGATTCTCTTTGATTTTAGCAAAGCATTTGATATTGTTCCACATCTTCGTCTGCTCACTAAGCTTAAGATGATCGGTTTCTCTGACGCCGTTCTTACATGGATTTTTTCATATTTGACTGGTCGTTCTCAGGCAGTGGTCGATGATACTGGTAGGCTTTCTGATTGGCTATCTACGTCGTCTGGCGTCCCTCAGGGTTCTGTGCTTGGCCCACTATTATTCTCTCTCTTTATTAATGATATTGGTAGCGTCTTGTCGCATGCATTACATATGATGTTTGCTGACGACATTCAAATTTATCTATCATGCTCACCGGCCGACATTCTTCGTTGATTAGAGTTAATTTCTAGAGATGCGAATGCTATTTTTAATTACGCTGAGTCTAATGGCCTTAAACTGAATCCTGCCAAATCAAAGGCGATTATTTATGGTAATCAAGCATATGTTAGGCATATTGATTTTGGTCTTCTACCGCCTATTACTGTATACCAAGTACCTCTTCCTTTTGTAAGTGAAGTGAGGAATTTGGGCGTTATGTTGACGTCTACTCTTTCTTGGAGGAAACACATTTTACATGTTTCGCAGAGGGTC
>JASTWR010001371.1:0-46341 GCA_030770355.1 Harpagoxenus sublaevis
CCCGCTATCGCATTCCTGGAACTCTTCGAGTTTCGCCAGTGTGGGTTCGATAACGCGCAAGTCGTACCACTCTCGCAGGTCGGACGTACGAAAGAGTTCATAGTTTCTCGTAGCGATACTCTTATTGTCACGTTTATCACCCGTCACAAATTTACCATTGAACACGGTATTCACTTTCACGCTTTTGTGCCTTTGCACGACGTTCCGCACACGATCGAGTACAATGTCTCTCGCATCTTCGAGAAATTGACGAGGTTCGATGTGTTCAGAATTAATCACCGCACCGGTCAGTATACGACTTTTGAAAGCCGTATCGATCTCTCGCCAAACGAGTCTTTCCGCGTTATTACCGCCGCTACTACTTGTGCCCGCGACCGCCAAATCACCACCGCTGTGTATGAAACGTCTCTCTAATCGAGTTCTCGCACCCTCAAGTTCCGCGATTTTCGACACCAAAGAATGTCTAGTTCCAGGCAAGAGTCGCGGACGCTTGGCGGGACTGTGCTCTTCGAGTTGTTCAACGACTTCCTCGCATCGCTGCGCCCACGTGAAATACTCGCCCAAAGTAGCGACTTGGTACGACTGCACCAACAGTTCACGCGCAATTTTCTTGAGGATTTCCATGTTTTTAAAAAATTTTTTGCACTATTTTTAAATCTTTTGGCTCGCCGGAATCCTTCTTATATTTGCGACAAGATGTTTTTTAAATACGAGAAAGTTATCTCTCCATGCGTCGCCTAGTGGTGTCGTTGCGAACTACCGTCGAACTAGCAAGACTTTCAAATCACATACTGTGGTTCTGACGCGCTTCATTTTTTGTTATATATTTCATCTATCATTCTTTTCTCTCTTTCCAACTAGAGCATCGCGTATCCTTTCTTCTTCTACACAGTGTTGTCAGATCGATTGTTTTTCATATGCGTCATAGAAAGGTAATATCCCTTAGACGTTGACTTCTGCTTACGCGCTATTTTATCTACAAATTCCAGCAGCCGGACCTCGGCGCTTGCTTTGTAATACGCGATACAATAACCAAATAGCGTCGCGAAATATGCCTCGATAAACGAGTCTTCCTAGAAAAAAACGTGATAAAGAGGACACCAAAGGACATCGCGACGTTATAACCGAGTGACACCGCGAAACATGTCCCGACACGTTCACCGAAACTACGATAAACAATTCTTCCTAGAAAAATGATAAAACAAGACGCCGCGACGGTAAATCATCCTCATCGAGACAAACATTTTTATCTAACATTTAATCTCGGATATTTTATCTTTAATCCGCCTGAACAATGCGTTTGCTTTGTAGTGTGAGACGCCATTTGTTTATAACTTCTAGCAATCTGACATCAAAGCTCGCTTTTGTACTGCGTGACGCTATAACCGAATGACGCAGCGAAACATGTCCCAACACGTTCGTCCAAAACCCTGATAAACAGCGATTCTCAGAATACGTTCTAGAAGCCCTCCCCACCACGTCATAGTTTTAAAAAAAGCGGGAGGGTGTTGCCGCGTATACGCTCCGTTACTTTTTATGCTATCAACTAATCTTGTATCAGCCGCTTGTACAAACGGTTGACTTGTCATAACCAAGAGTGAAGATGTATTCCGCTGAGAAAAGCAACAGTGGTGGCATACGCATGAATTATTACGTGCCGATTCCCGATGCTGAAACTCCATCGAGTAAGAACAAGTAAGTTCAATTTCAATTTAATTCTATATTTCACTCACCTTCCGGGGCTGGAAAGGCATTTTATCCAGGAAAAACGTCCCAAAAACCTTTACATTGCTTTACATATTTGCCTGGCCATTGTGCGACCTCACACTCTTTCTATCTCCCTTCCCTCCCCCTCCCATGGCTGTCCCTGTCATCCTTCTCCCTTGCACTCCTTTCAACCTCCTTCCTTTGGCGCTATCCTGCGGCCTCCTGGCACCACTTCGACTCTCTCCCTCCTCCACTCCAACTCTCTCCTTCCTATTAGTTGGAGTCTTCCCTTCTTTCTCTCATACCTCCTATTCTAAACAGAAAAATAAATTTTACCAATTTTCCTTCTTACCATCCTCTCCCTTTCTCTTCTCTGCCCTCAGCCAGTTATCTCCTCCTTCTCCCTCCCTTCCCCAACTCTCTTACCAATCCTGCCTCCATTAACTTTCGCCCTTTCCTCCATCTTTCCTCCGCTCATCTCTCCCTTCTGTCTTACCTTCCTTTTACTCCCCTTTCCTCCTGATATCCTCGTCCTCGTCTGTATCCATCAACAGGCTCTCCTCCATTTTTCTCGCAATCTCGTCCTCCACCGATCTCCCTGCACTCCTGCCTACCACCTCTCTCCTTTCTTTTCGCCTTTCTTTCTCCTCTCTTTCTCTTATTCTCATCTCCACCGGCTTGTCCTCATCTATTTTCACTTTCAGTTTTCCTCCTTCCTTCCTCCTTGCGTTCAGTACCCTCCATTTGTCCTCCTCACTTTTCATCCTTACTATTATCGTTAACCAATCTCCTCTCTGCCCTATCCCACTTACCTCTCTCATCTCTACCTTTACATTTAATCCTTCCGAGAGAAGCTCCTTCACTTTTGCCCAGTTCGATTCCTTTCTCGTCCATCTCTCCTTCTCGACCCTTATTATCACGTTCTTCTTTCTTTTCACGTCATCGCTCCATTCGCTTTCCTCTGTCCACCATTTTCTTTTGTTTATCTTACCTTTCCTTTCTTCACTTTCCTCTCTCTTCCTTTTTCCTGTGCTCTGTTCCAATCTATACATCTTTTTCCGCAAACTTTCCACCTCCACCCTTAGCTCTTTAATCTCCTTATCCTTTCTCTTACCATCTTCCTTGAACTCCTTCATCATCTCCAACACCTTTTTTTCTACCATTTTTTCTATCGCTTTCTTCTTTATTATAATCCTCCCTTTGCATTCCATTATTTCTCTTGCCTTTTTCTAACACGTTCCTTTATCTCGCTTTCGACCTCCACCTCCTTTTTCCTCTCTTTCCTCTCTTCGCTCTTACTTTCATCCTATATTTCCTCAGTTTCTCACACTCGTAACTACTCTCTTCCTTCTTTCCCTTTATTCGACCATGTGCTTCTGCTCTTTTATCTCCACCTCTCCATCCATCCTCGCGTTCTCAAATCTTATCTTTCCATCAGCGCCACCTCGACCCCATCTCTCTTCATCTAACTACTGCTTCCCGGCTCTACCAATCGGAGCGCCGCCCCCGTCCGACGGGTAGCACCTTGTGCCCCCGCCATCACGCCCGCAAAACGCTCCGTTGTCGCTGTGTCGCGGATCCCCCTCTCTCGTCTCCCTCCTCTCACCTCCCTCTGCTCCATCCTAACCTCCAAACCTCTTCGTCTTTGAACTTTTCTATTTCTCTCCTTGTTCTCCATTTTTTTCATCTCCTCCAATTCCTCGCTAACTTCCATGCTTCCTCCATCGATTCAATCATCTCCTACTGGCCTCCCTCCTTTCTTCTTCCCTTCACTCCACTCCAACTGTTCCTCCATCCTCGAGCCATCCACTCACTCCCTCGAGCCATCCACCTCCGAGTAAGAACAAGTAAGTTTTGTTTAACTTATAGAGTCTCCTATTTTATAATTTTTGCAAATTGTATTATTTTAAAACTAATCTCACTATATTGTACAGCACTTCGTTGGAGCGTCGTGCTATGCGTATACTCAGTAGACGATTTGACTTGACACGTACAGCTTATAAATATTCGGACATTGGAATCAGCGTGAGACCTTCACACGGTTTCTTTATGGAATTGGTCCTTGGTGACAACCGAGGAAATCAGATTGCGATGCGTCATGGAACGTGGACAACGATCATCGATAGATGCACGGATATCGTGCAACACGTGCAGTCAACTGTCGGTTCGTTGCTGTCTATTCAAGACCTAATAATCAAACTTGTACAAATGCGTGATGAAAAAATTGTAAAATTGTCATCGAGCAATAATTATTTGTACATGAAACCTGCAACTATAATGTTTTTACTCGAACTCAAACACTCGAGAATATATACCTCGAGCTATCTCAGCATGTGAGAGAGGTAGATACGAAATTCGTTGATTTTGCAAGTATTCTACAAAGAAATTGTATTACTGAAAAATGTGACGTCGTTAATATCTTACGCGGCTATTACGACCAAACGTCTATTGTAGATTACGAACTAATAGCGTATGCTATGGATGAACTTATGTATGATGCCGTGACGAGACGGGGATATTCTGTAGTAGGTTAACATGAATAAAATATATCTAAAAATATTTTTAATTAATTATTTTTTTCCACATCCTCAGTTCCTTATTCAAATATTAATAATTTAAATACCGAGCGCATAATGCGCGAACAAGTGAAAGCGAACGAGGTGGATAGAGAGAACGCGAAGATACGCGATAACGTAACTCTCAGATTACAATAGCTGATCTACTGACCGACTTACAACTGCTTAGTCACACATGACGATGTTGATAATTCTACGATTGCATGTCAATCATCCCGTCGGGTGCGGACACGGACGTCCGATACATTAAAGTAAAGTAAGATAGCTTAGTAAGAAATCGAGTTGTTCAACGTTTTTGAAAACGTGGATTTCCCGCGAACCGCCGCAAAGAGACACGCGAGCGAGCGAGCGAAAAGACACGAGCGGAAGCAAGAGAGTGCGAACGGTTACGCGAGCGGGAGCGAGAGAGAGCGCGAACGTTGACGCATGTGGCCGGGCGGACGGCGGCGGCGGCGGCGGGCCCCTAACAAGGTACCCCTCTCCCCGCATACCCCTACGCAGACCCTACACGGGCCGTACCTCTCTCCCCGCGTGACGTCAGCTCCCTCCCTATCCAACTCACCCCCCCCCCCCCTCAGAACCCATGGCCATGACACACCAAAAATCCCCAGATGCCGCTGTAAAGCGCGTACAAAAATGCCCCATGAAACAGTCGTGCCAATGTAACACCAACAAAAGTCCCTGTGGGGCAGAACCCCCCTAGTATACCTACTCCGATGCTTCAATGCGTACGAGAAAATTCAATTCTTCGTGCGGAAGCATGCTTTGTGGTTCGCGGGGCTTATTTTAAAAATTTAATTTAAAAAGTCATTTACAGGATTAAGAAACTGTTCTTTTTAGGGCTAGCAACTTCATGCGTAGCAGTCCTTTCCAGGTTGAAACCGGTTCTTTTCAGAATTAGCAGCTCACTGCAAAACAGTCCTTATCAGGGCTATTTATTTCAAAACAACGGGAAACTTTTTATTCGCAAATATAAATAAAAAATCCTTCTCTACGTTCCCCTAATCTTCAAAATATTGAATATAGAAAATTCCTGTTTAATATTATAAGGAGAGGATAAATCTTCTTGAAACATAAGGCAAATAAAAGCAAAACGTCGATCTAACAGCGAATAATAAATTATAACGCATTTAATAACTTAAAACAAAATACAAATGCTTTGGCCTTAGTTTAGACCCTCTTTATTGTAGTACTTCACAATAATCTTAAATCGAATCGTTAACAACGCATAAATAAATATGAAATGTTATCATATTCGTAATACGTAGGTCAGCGGTAAAGTTGTTAGAAAAGATTAAACATAAATTAAATGCGGTCTTTTAAATAAAATAAAATGTTAGCTACAATTCGTATAAGTTTTTTTATGTTAAATTTACTTACCAGACAGTGTAATATCAGTGTCATGATGATCTACCGTCTAGTTTCAGTAACGAAACAATGCTTATGAGTTTATATCAGTGTACGGACTGAAGGCCTAGACTTAAGCGTAAGCTGAAATGAGTACAGAGAAATATCATGAAGCATCATATAACAAAGTAACACTCGTTAATAAATAAAAATAAGTTAATAAATAAAACAGACTACAGATGTCAATTTTGTGGGTTTCTCGACAATAGAAGAATAATCATTAGAAAGATTTTTTATTTACTAGCTCATTTATTTACTTTATATTTTGTATTTACTAATGTTATTTTGTTATATGATACTTTATGACATTTGTATGTACTCATTTCACCTTGCGCATCAGCTTAACCCTTCAATCCGCGCACTGATGTTAACTCCTAAGCATTGTTTCATCACTGAAACCAGACACGGTAGATTATCACGAGATTGATATTACACTGTCTGATAAGTAAATTTTACATCTTTATGAAAAAACTTATACGAATTGCAGCTAACTTTTCAATTTCACTTTATTTAAAACGCAGCAGTTATCACGTAATTTACCTTATGTTTAACCTTTTCCAATAACTTTAGCGCTGACCAATGTTTTATGAATACGATAACATTTCACTTTTATTTATGCGTCTAAACTAAGACAGAAACGTTTATGTTTTATTTTGTTTTATGTTATTAAACGTGTTATTATTTATTATTCGCTATAAAAATTAATATTGTTTGCTCGGCGGTTTGCTCTTATTTGCCTTAGGTTTTAGAAAGATTGTACATCTGGACAGCGTTATACATGACTTAGGATAAATTTTTTTTTTATAAAAGAAGAAATTTT
Organism: Harpagoxenus sublaevis; assembly: GCA_030770355.1. Lineage (NCBI taxonomy): Eukaryota > Metazoa > Arthropoda > Insecta > Hymenoptera > Formicidae > Harpagoxenus > Harpagoxenus sublaevis. The sequence goes on from JASTWR010001371.1 coordinate 6,511, forward strand.
TTTATTTTTGAATACTTTAGCTTTTAATAATATTTTTAATGTATTTCCTTTTAAGTACAAAATTATTTAAATATCTAATTGTTACAGTAAGTTCCCCTTAAAAAATTTATTACGTCTGAGTAACTGGGCAAACCTCGTGGAAAGATTCAATAAGTGCTTTGTGTTATAATTTAAATTAAGTTAACGTAAAGATATTTAACGAAACGGATTATTTAGAAAATATTTTTTGCATTGTAAAATTTTGTATTGTGAAATACATAGTATAATTTTTTGTATTTGTTTTAATTTTTATATGTTAATAATAGTTAATAATAGTCTTGGCGAAAGTTTTATCCGTTATCAAAATTTTCTGCAAGGAGGTACTTCTGACAAGAGTAAAGTGATTTTTAGTGCAAGAAAAAATTATTTCTATTATTACAATGCGTAAGAATATTGCATGCGACGCGCGCGAAGGCATAGCGCGGCCGCTGCGGCCGTGCCGTCGTGCCGCCGTGCCGCCGTGCCGCCGCGCGATGCGCGGCGGAGCGCTCACGCACACTATCAGGCGCGCGGCTCACCGACGTTCGCCCGGCTAAAGAACGACGCTGGTTGGTCTAACTTTACTGAATGATTACGGCTTTGTTAAGCATTATAGAAAAAAGTGGTTCAAGACTTTTCGACTCAGTTTTTGACAAGGAATACCGCTATGTAGTTAATGGGCGGTCTTTTAGTAACACCCTGTATATGTGTATAACAGGGTGTCCCAAGACCTCACCGACAAACTTTGAGGAATGATAAGTCACACAGAGAGGATCATTTTTTGTTAAGAAACATATGGTTGCTGACGCGACCTTAAAGAGTTATGCATCCGAAAAGTCAGATTTCCGGTAAAATGTTTTAAACAAATAAAATTTATTTATTTCATACGATTTTTGTTAGAGCTCACCAACAACAGTTTTCCGTCAACATATGGGCTGGAATTATTGGTAATCATCTGATAGGACCTGTTATTTTGCCACTACGTTTAAATGGAACAGACTATCTACAGTTCCTGCAGAACACACTTCCGGAACTGCTCGAGGATGTACCGCTTGCTGTGCGCAGGAACATGTGGTTCCAGCATGATGGAGCCCCACCACACTTCAGCATTGATGTGCGCGGACATTTAACCGCCAAATTCGGGGAACATTGGACAAGAAGAGCGGGACCTGTTGCGTGGCCACCGCGATCACCCGATTTAACGCCCCTTGATTATTTTCTGTGGGGGTATGTTAAGAGTATCATGTACGTCACCCCAGTTGACAACAGAGCAGAACCGATTGACCGAATAAATGCTGCAATTCAACAAATCCGAAACAACCCTGCCATACTCGACTGAGTTGGACAATCAATGCTGCGAAGGTGTCAAGAATGTAATGAGGTACAGGGCAGGCAATTTGAACAGCTATTATTGTAAATTGTCAGAACATGCAAGAAAAAAAAAATTTTATTTGTTCAAAACATTTAACCGGAGATCTGACTTTCTGGATACATAACTCCTTAAGGTCGCGTCAGCGACCATATTTTTCTTAACAAAAAATGATCATCTCTGTGTGACCTACCATTCCTCAAAGTTTGTCGGTGAGGTCTTGGGACACCCTGTATATACAGGTACGCGGAGGATCCGACATTTAATCGGATCGGAACGGCGCGAATATACATATACAGCATACGGGATTCGGTACACGGTTATTTCATCGGAAGTCGGATCAAACATAAAATCGGCGGGGACGCGTGGATCATCATTGATACGGCACGCGGGATCGGAGCGGTTGCGGTAGCGACGTCTGGTTTTACAGGTACGGTACGGCGCGGTCATCTATCGGACGGACCGGACGTTTGATTCAGAACGGACGCGCGGAGCGTCTTCGATTTGGCACGCGGAATTGGAGCGGTCGCGGTACGCGGCTTCTCGGTTGAATTCGTTATACGGACCGGGTGTTCATTTAGCCAGGATACAGGAGGCGTCGGCGACAAGAGTACTTGACCGAGACCAAGAGCGCTTGACCTCGGGTTTTCTGCTAACGCGGTCTAGGAATGTTAGGCGGTCCGGAAGTTCGAGCAGCGTCTGAGAACGCTCGGTACGACTGCTCTGGAAAATGGAAGTGGAGCACTCTCCCAGCAATCCGGATCGGATGTTGGCCGGGAAGCGAGTCGGCGTTTTCAGCTCGGTAGCCCGGTTTTATACCCTGGCGGCGTTCAGTGAGGGTTGTCGGCGTTGCACGTGCGTCGGGGTGATCCGGAGCGGGGCAAGATCGTGGGTCTCGGTCCCACAGCGCTCGGCGGCGGTCGGGCTTTTCCGGCGGATTGATATCGCAAGCTTAAATTAAACGGACGGCAATTGGCAGACTAAAAACGATTCCTTAAAATGGTGCATCGTTAGGAGTTCGATAGGGGAAGTCCAGAGACAGTAAACGTACAGATTTAATTACATTAAATGCGCTAATAATAGAAATTACCATTCAATTAACAAGCAATCAGTAATTGTAATTAAATTCAGTTTAATCCGACTCTTGTAACTTTGTGTATTCTGAATTTAAATCTTTGATCGTAGTGAGGAATAATAAAAATATTTATATATGTAGACGTCATAAAAATATTATCAATATATTAATTTTTCTTTATTAAATGTATTTGTACATTTCGCAGAAATAAATAATCCTGTAAATACACAAATGATAAAAATTTTAAGCTTATCGCTGCATTGTTATATCCTTACTTTATTCCGTTAGGTTGGCTGCCGACGTAGGCAAAGCTGGCGGTGAGCGTGAGTTCTCAGGCTTAGGTAATTGTTTGACAAAGATCTTCAAAAGTGACGGTCTCATCGGTCTTTACCGCGGGTTCGGCGTATCGGTGCAGGGTATCATCATTTACCGTGCGTCTCACTTTGGTTTCTACGACACTGACCGTGGTATGCTACCAAACCCCAAAACTACTCCATTCCTCGTCTCGTGGGGTATTGCCCAGGTGAGAATACGACTTTGTGTTTTTCTGCTGTCCAAGTTTGTACGATCTCGTTGAATTACATTTTATTTATTCGTCCGAATTTGTTGCAGACCGTAACCACTGTCGCGTGTATTGTGTCCTATCCCTTTGATACAGTACGTAGGCGTATGATGATGCAGTCCGGCCGTGCCAAGACTGATATGCTGTACAAAAACACTCTTCACTGCTGGGCCAATTACATTAAATCTGTACGTCTACTGTCTCTTGACCTCCCCTATCGAACTTCTGACCCGGCGAGCTAATGTGCGTTCGATTCTTTACATAAAGACAGGTCGTTATATATTTAATAACTGAACCACAACGGTAACTTCCATTAGCATATCCTGACCTACCATCACGAGATAGCTTATGGTCTTAAAGTTAAAACCACACGAAAGTTCAGTGGCTTCCCAAATCTTCTGACACAATACATGTTGCCACATCCCTGGTTTGCAAAAATGTATAGTGTCTTATAGTTCTGTTACGTTTATCTGTCTTTCGATATTTTTTGAATTTTATCAAATCTTGAAAATCATTTCTTGGTATGTTTATTAGTAGCGATAGTAGGCCGGTTCTTGGCCATGGGGCAATGAGGGGGGAGCGGGGGGTATTCGTGGGGCGAGGGGGCTGACGCCACGCGGGGAAGGGGATTTTTGGTGCGTCAAGGCTAAAGGGCTCTGGGGGGGGGGGGGGTGAGTTGGATGGCAAGGGGGCTAACGTCACGCGGGGAGAGGGGTACGGCCCGTGTAGGTTCCGCGTAGGGGTTTGCGAGGAGAGGGGTACCTTGTTAGGGGCCCGCCCGCCGCCGCCCGCCACCGCCCGCCCGCCTGCGTCACCATTCGCGCTCTCTTGCTCCCGCTCGCATATTTCCTTGCGGAGGATCGCGGGGGAATACGCGTTCTCAAATTTCACGCCGGAAAGAAAACGCGATTTCTTACTACGCTATCTTACATTACTTTAATGTATCGGACGTCCGTATTCGCGCCCGACGGGACGATGCTCGAGCAATCTGGCAATTTCCCGAAGCAAACTGCGAAACTCCAGGGCGCCCCAGCCTCGGCCACCGCCTGCATGCGGGGGCTCCAGACCTGCCGCAGCCAACCTTGCGACGAGGTTGTTGCCCGCAATGCGACCCGGGCGTCTTTCACTTCTTAAAAGTAACCTAACGTATCTTTCCGCTAGGTGAATCAAAATTATTCGCCGATAGTCAAAATTTTCCGGCACTAGAGGCACCATGGGCTCCTCTAATTCAAACAAATCTTCCAAATCCGACAGATATGAGCACGTAGAAGGCGGAGCCATTTAACAATCCGGTATCAGATATACTTTTCACAGCTGTGAAATGAATGATTCTGAATGGAATAACTTAAATATGCCCGCGCAGTATTTCTGCCAATAAGTGTCAGAGTTTTGCTGACAAACCTAAGCTATTCTATTTAGAATCATTTAGTTCGCACCTAGTAATAATCCGCTGGTAACCAACACACACACCCCTCGGCTTAGACCTCGGCCGCGACCACCTCTCTCGATAATCCGGCGCCGGGTACGGTAGTTTACTACATCATTACAAGTCCTATAAAGTACATGTTCTTTGTCGTACGTGTACGATCAAGAAATTATATTTTATTGGACTCGTAATGACGTACATGACACCCTCGGCTTAGATTCCGACAAACTAACACACTAACACATACGCACTAGCCACAGAAACTATTAAAAACTGACACCACAAACGAAGTTACAATACCGGCGAGCGACAGTTGCAGACTGAAGCGGAACTGCGGGAAGAAACCCGCTAGAGGAGAAAAGGGCAATATAAAACTGATAAGTAATCGCTTCTATCGAAAAGGATAATAAGAATATATCTCGTGTTACAAAGACGAGCCGCCGAACCTCGGCACTCTGTAATGCGCGACGTCAAAACCGAATGGCGTAGCGAAACATGCCTTTGTAGAAGACGGCTCTTATTGTTAGAAGAAAAAAAATCGATCGGCGCGTTGCCCTAGTTTTTAGTCGATCGCGATGTCGCGGTCATAATCATTATTTTTAGAGGAGGACTTGTTTTTGTCAGGGTTTCAGCGAGCGCGTCGCGACATGTTTCAGCGAGTGCGTCGCGACATTTTTCACGCCTGTAAACAAGCAGCGTCTCGCGCTACAAAAGCAAGCGCCGATATTTGGCGAACGTTGCGTATATTGCTCGAGTGAAAAATAAAATACGTCGTAATTCAGACTTGAAAAAAGACTATTTATTTTTTTCTCTCTCTCTCTCTCTTTTACGTATTATATTATACATCTATTCATGCGTAGTGGAGGGAAAGGAGATAAGAAATAAAACGTTGTAACGTACATATAAGTATAATTTATTTATTTTTATAAAAAGATGACACTTCTTTCTCATGTTTCGACCACCAATTAAATATTATAAATACGTTTTGTAACGCGAAATTCTTCGTATCAAGAGACACGGTAGTGTCTCGCGCCAAGTACGCGCGGAGCGAGACAGCCGTGGCTCTATATACGCGACGCGACGAGTTATATATATGTTGAGAGTGCTCGAGATTTTTAGATCTCGATAACTAGTGAACGGATCAAGTTCTAACTAGGCTCAATGGAAAGCTTGGACCAAATTTATATAATGAAAGTATTTTTATTTTTCCCCTACGTGGCCTACGAAAAAATATTTTGCGATGCAAAAGGCTAGACCTGAAAATTTTACATTAAGATACGTACTTCTCCGTTTGCTAGTCTCGCCACGGCGCGCGGCGCAGCACTGTAGTGTCTGAGATTTTGTCCAGTTCATGTCCTTGCCGTTATGCGATGCGGCGCTGGCGTTAGTTCGATCACATGTGATGTGACACATATAAACATAACATAACCATAAAGCTGCCCATACACGTCGCGAGTCCGGCTCGGCTGGGTTTCTACTCGTTCGTGGGTGAGATGTTACGAGACGGGCTCGGCGTCCGACGAGCCAAATTTCGGGACTTTTCGGGAGTGTGTGTGTGGTGAAAAACGTTTGAGTCCGGCTCGCAAATCAAACTCGTACATGTTATGGGCTGCTTTAGACGTCCGCGTCGCGTCGTCGAGAAATATTCCGTCCGCGTCGTCGCGTCCGAACACTCCGAACGGAGTACATAAGTGCTAGAGTGACAGAGTTCGCGCCTTGTGGATGGCTGGTTCCTGGGATACACCTTGAGCGAGGATGGCGAGGTTATATCTATATCGTACGTATTGCTCTTTCTCGCGGTCACGCTCGCGTCCCCCGCTCGCGTTCGCCGCTCGCGTTCCGCTCGCGTTCCCCGCTCGCGTTCCCGGCTCGCGTTTCCCTCTCTCTCTCTCTCTCTCTCTCTCTCTCTCTCTCTCTCTCTCTCTCTCTCCCTCTCTCCCTCCCTCCCCCCTCCCTCCCTCCCTCCCTTCCTCCCTCCCTCCCTCTTTCCCTCCCTCCCTCTCTCCCCCTCTCTCCCTCCCTTCCCCCTCTCCCCTCCTCTCTCTCTCTTTTTCTCTAATAATGACTATCAAATATATGTGTAAAATTGAATCTAAATATTTTTTATATTATAACACAAAAATTATATCTGACAGTGACATCCTTAATTAAATGTGCAGTGTAGTTTGTATTATAAATTATTAATTGCCTTATTTTGTTAACAAACTTTACTATACATATGTTATCTACTATGACATTCTGCCAATAGCATTGTAGGTACATGCCAAATTCTGTATGAAATCTGTTTTTCTTTCGACAAAATTTATTTAAAGCAAACACTGCATAATGTGCTCTCGACAAACTTGACTTTGCCTAATATATTCATATTTTGTCTTAATTTTTTTAATGATTTTTAAATTTATACAAACTACACTGCACATTTAAGGATATCAAACTCAGATATAATTCTTGTAAGTTATAATACAAAAAATATTTACATTTGATTTTATCAGACATAAATGTCAATGTCGATAGACATTATGGCATTTGATGTATCTGTAACAAAAAGGGGTGATATCCGTACAAAATTACCTTTTACAAAAAGGTAAAAAAAAGACGCCAAGCACGCGTGGTGTACCCTGAAGAAGTCGATGTAGTTATCTTTGTACCTCGAAAAAATCCAAGTAATATCTTTACCTTGAAAAAATCGAAGCAATATATTTATTACAAAAAAAAAAGAAATGATATCTTTAAATCGCGCCAATTAAATATGTATTATATCGACAAGTAACTATTGTTTTTAAAAAAAATGTATTCCCATTAAAGTGAAAAAATTAATATAAAATGTGAAAAATTGTAGTAAAAAAAACTTAGCGCTGCAAAATTTTAAAATATTTGAAAGCAATAAATAACTAATTTAAAATATTAAATTAATAATTACAATGTGAATGTAGAGACTTTCACACATTAATTTAAAGTACTTTTTCCATTTATAGAAATTGTTTTATTAATATATATTATTATGTTTAGCAGCGCCAAGTTTTTTTCACTACAATTTTTTACATTTTATATTAATTTTTTCACTTTAATGGGAATACATTTTTTAAAAGAACAATAGTTACTTGTCGATATAATATATATTTAATTGGCGCGATTTAAAGATATCATTTCTTTTTTTTTTGTAATAATGTTTCCCACATCGCACAGTATTAGCGGCATTCAGAGTGTTCAAAGATTTGATGTCTTTGTAATCCGCATCCAGTCTCGACGGTCATGTTTTTTCTCGCAAAATCTTCGAGCAGATCCACCAGCCATTCTCGTTTCTGAAATCCCTTGACGTACACGAAAGTCGGTGGCGTCTCGTCGTCATCATCTTCTTCCATACCAAACACGGCCGATGTAATTAGACGTTTCACCATGCTGTACGGCACGTTTCCATCTTTCCATCGTAATCCATGGTGATTTTTAATCAACCAGGTAGCGCATGATTTGTCGGATTTCATGAGGAGATTCCACGGCATGGAGCGTTCAAAAATGTAACGCGCCAGAACGGTCCGCTTTCGCAGCACCGCCACTTTCTTCACAACAAATTTCATTCCGACGAGGAAACATTGCAGGTCCACGAACGTTGGTACGAACATGAGATTTCTCTCTCTCTTCGATGCGTTACTTGATAAGAATGACGAGCAAATATGCAGCCGTCTCGCGACACTTTTGATTTATACCCTGCTCCCCTTCTCCTCTCTCTTTATTATATCGGGAAAAAAGAGAAGAAATTTTTTCGACGTTGCCGCGAACGCTCAGACAATTTTGCGCACCACGTTGGTCAACGGGTTGTACTAAATAACGCGATCGTGTATGATGAGACAGTATGCTGAGATATTCGGCGGTACATTCTCCATGCAATCGAATTCTATTCTAACATCCATGGTGGCATGACGGATTCGTTTTGTCCAGAGCAATCGATGACCACTATTGGAGCGTAAAGTAGAAAATTTGGAACATCGAAGCACGGCTGAACGTGCTGAGAAGCCTTCACTTGCGCACAGTACAATTGCACACCCTGCTATTACACACATAAAGTTGCGCACTGTTCGATTGGACACGGTTTAATTGCGCACAGTTCTATTGCGCACAGTTCAATCGCGCACCGTTTAATCGCGAACACGTTCAATTGCCCACGATCAATTGCGCACCGTTCTATTACGCACATGGTGTACACACACACACACACACACACACACACACACACACGCGGGGGGTACAAGGGGGGCCTTCGGCCCCCCTCCTGCACCTCCTCCGCCGGTAGGCTGGGTGGACCTCGCTTTATGAGAACTGTGCGCAATTGATCGTGGGCAATTGAACATGTGCGCGATTGAACGGTGCGTGATTGAACGGTGCGCAATAGAACTGTGCCCAATTGAACCGTGTCCAATCGAACAGTGCGCAACTTGATGTGTGTAATAGCACGGTGTGCAATTGCAACGTGTGCAATTGTACTGTGCGCAAGTGAGCCTCTCCCAACGTGCTCGCGTCCGTAGTACGCTCTACTGCAGTGCTCGCAAAAAGATGCACAGTTCGGGCTGTTTCCCGAGGCGACGCCTACCGTCTCCCCACTACCGCTCGATCCTCGACGGCCGAGCCGCCGATCGCGCGCGTGACGTTGTTTCTCAGGAGCGTCGCGTATGTCAGAAATATGTTGGGATCATACCTTCCGTTAAATGGTTAAAGTTTAACACTAAATTTTCTCTCTCTCTCTGTTATTAAGTCTAGTATTATATATATGTTCCATAATAATATAATTATGAATTAACGTAATTTTATACCTAATAATATAGTTAGATATATATGTATAATAATTTCAACAATAGTTTTCCGCATCACCCATGAGGTACTATTATTGATGCGTTTTTTTTATGTGGTTTCTCCAGTAGGCCTATTCCACTACAAAAGAAGAAAATAATAAAATATATGGCTCTGAAGAAAAGATAAAAAACATTTAATTTCTGGGTCGTTTGCACGATTTGACTAAAGATGGTACATCCACAGAAATTTTGGAAGAATTAGCGAGCATCAGCGAGGATAATGATGCATCGCTCAAAGAAGAACGTTTATCGTTTTTTATTATTTTCATTTTGGAAAAAAAACGTTCGTATAAATATGTGGAGCCAAACATGGAGAAAATTCGAAGACCGAAATTTCTAAAACATATAGATAATGTATTTTCTGGTCCACATATATCGGACATTCATTAAATGTTTATTATTAAAATCTTTCTGAAATATATTTTTTTTAACAAGAAAGGGTTAATAACTGCATAAAAAGGAAGTAGTTTTATTAGAAATAGACACGGAAAAAATATTTCTTGTATTTTATCAAAAAATTGCATATATTTTTGCTTGTTATCCATTCCTCAAGTACTCTACTTGTAGTATTATAACGTTAAAGCGGCAAAGAAATAATATTTACTATTGCGCATTGTTTTATTATACAATAAGCATTAGTGCACTTAGCACTAACACATGTAACACTATCTCATTATATTACACAAGCAACATTTTCTGTCTTTGTAATATGGATATTTCCTTTTCGAAAATCCTCTCACTGCCCAAATCGAAAAACAAAGTCTAAATTTTCAAGCAGAACTTTGCGATTTGCAATATGATATTTCTCTAAAAACGCGATCAGAAAAAGGAGTCAATTTCTTTAAAATTTTAAATACATCGCATTATCCATTTCTCAGAAATTTCGGTCTTCGAATTTTCTCCATGTTTGGCTTCACATATTTATGCAAACGTTCTTTTTCCAAAATGAAAATAATAAAAAACGATAAACGTTCTTCTTTGAGCGATGCATCATTATCTTCGCTGATGCTCGCTAATTCTTCCAAAATTTTTGTGGATGTACTATCCTTAGTCAAATCGTGCAACGACCCAGAAATTAAATGTTTTTTATCTTTCCTGCCGAGCCATATATTTTATTATTTTCTTCTTTTGTAGTGGAATTAGGGCCTACTGGGGAAACCACATAAAAAAAACGCATCAATAATAGTACCTCATGGGTGATGCGGAAAACTATTGTTGAAATTATTATACATATATATCTAACTATATTATTAGGTATAAAATTACGTTAATTCATAATTATATTATTATGGAACATATATATAATACTAGACTTAATAACAGAGAGAGAGAGAAAATTTAGTGTTAAACTTTAACCATTTAACGGAAGGTATGATCCCAACATATTTCTGACATACGCGACGCTCCTGAGAAACAACGTCACGCGCGCGATCGGCGGCTCGGCCGTCGAGGATCGAGCGGTAGTGGGGAGACGGTAGGCGTCGCCTCGGGAAACAGCCCCAACTGTGCATCTTTTTGCGAGCACTGCTCTACTGAAACGTGTGTACATATCGTACAGAATCGCCCATCTGTGTTTACCAAAGTTTAAATACATGTCATCGTACGGATAGAGTTCAGAGTTTAGATAGAGTTTCACGTTGGTAAATTTGCAACGAACGTTGTTATTTCTCTGGTCGTAACGTTCTTCCGGCCCGTCTGCAGAGCAAAGATGACGTATCGCGGTTTTTCGAGCTGAGTCGCGGTCTTGATGGCCCACGAGTGCTTGGTCGTGTTTTGCAACAGGGGTTACTCGTACAGATCCCACGAATGGAAACTCATATTCAGTTATCGTCCGTTTTCCAGCATCGACAGTTTGTTGATCTCGTTTTGCAACACGTGAGGCATTCGCCATTGTATCTTGAGTATGTTGTGTCATGGCTTTTTGGGCCGGATCAAAGGGACGCTAAGAGAGTCGGGTGATAGGCCTCTCGGGATAATTCCTCACGTGAGTCAGGCGGTTCGCAAGTAAATCTGTTGGGCGCCAGACGCGATATTCTCGCGTCCACTAATTATTCAACGACCGCTAACGCAAATTCGCGAAACCACAGCCTGTCACTCGAGGGGCCAGCCGGCTCGACCTAACGGCAGAGGGGCAGGGTAGAGGCAGGGCAGCGCGGGTCGTCGCACAAACACAAAAGAATCACATTTAAAAGGCCGTACGTTTACTGAATTATAAATGTCGTTTATTAAAAAGAAAAGAAATAGTCGAAATATAAGTGATCGAACAATGTAAAGATAGCAGCTTGATTTATTTAAATAATTAATGTCTCGCGACTCGGAAAAAGAAAGTAATCGGATTATTAAATTTGAAACAACGTGTAGTTAACGGTTTTAATCGGTCCGGGTGAACAATGATTTCGCGGGGAAGAATATTACAAAGTTGAAGTTTGTTATGACAAGCGGTCGTCCCGGTCGGAAAATATCAGCCAGACAATAATAACGAAAATAAGCGAACGTCGGTTGGAATCGTTCGAAAACACTGGCTAACCGGGGAAAGTATCGCAGGTGAAAGTTAAACAGAACTATGAATCGTTTGAATATAATCGGCAAAGATTAATAGTAAATAATACGCGGTATAAGAAATGGAAATTTGAGCGCTATAACATACGGAGTAATCGACAATATAATACTCGAATCTACAATCCGACAAACAGGCTTGTCGCGAAAACAAACTTAATTCTAATTAACTCGAGAAATCATCTGATTGCGGCAACGAAACGTGAATCTAAGTAGCCGATACTTAGGCCTGTCGCGGAAACCAAACGCAGATCTAATTGATTCGACAGGCAGACTTTTCGCAGAGACAATACTTAAATCTAACTTAGAGCTAACATCGCCAACGCAGAAATAATATCGCGAGAAGGGAATCGACAGAGTTTTCACGTTACAAATAACGGGTGACGCCCCGCTGGGCGCACTGGAATTCGCTCGTAAACAACGCAAAAACTTACTTACGGCGACGCGAAGATCCGGTTGACCGTCGCACAAGCGCAGGTGCGCTAACGCGATGCGAAATTCACTCGCGACACCCCTATCGCAATTGACGCAACACAAACGAATATTCGGAAAACAACGCGACACTTACGCGGCCGTCAAACAATTATCACTCGCAAATCGCCAACTATGACGTCGCGATGGTCTCTACGCAATACGCGGGCAGGTACCCCGCAGGGCCACTCTCCGGCGACACGCGATAAAGAAGCGCTTACGCGACTTCCAGAGAACAATGCAACGACTCTCGTCACCACGCGAAACTCGATATCCGACACAAAAACGCGAGGCTCTACCCCCGTCGGGTGTCGCGATACTCACGGTCGCGATCCCCAGGAGGCCGAATTACGTGATAACTTGCGCCCCAAAAACCTCCGGCTCACGGTTATGTCGTCGCGAGGCCCCTCGCGTCCGCCGCCGACCGCCCACACCAAGAATGAATGCTCGCGAAACTCGGGTGCGAGCCGAATAATCGCGAGACTCTAGTCGCACCCCTTTTTTGGCGACTTTTTGTTCCGCCGCGCCCGGCGTACGTCGCGTCCGACGATTTTCACTAACACTAACACGAAACCAAAGAATTCGGAAAGCACGCGTTCACGATACGCGATATCCCGAAGGGAGGCGGTCGGGGCGAACGAATACAGCACTCGCGGTCTCCCCGTGGCCGTTTACACGTTAATTGATGCTAGGGCAACCTCACCGGATTCGCTGAACCCTCGGGGGTGCCGGGGTTCCTGGTCCCAGGGCGCCGGGGATACTTCCTTCTCGCTCGACACTTCTCACTACGCAATATATTTCGCGGAACTTCTTGCTGCGAGACAACTTTACGCTTCGGCGGACCACCCAGAAGAGATCGAGCGGTCCGCTCGATGGGAAATCGAGAGCGCGCCCCTCCATGGGGGTGGCGCGGTAATTCGGCGCGGTGTCGCGACCAATCGGGGTCGACGTACGGCGGATCACGCGCGGATGGTCGCCAATTTTCGGCGGAGTCCTTTGAACGCTGTCCTGCGTTCCTTCGTCTGACGGATAACATCGCCCGGTGATTTGTTCTCTCGGGCGGGTTTCCTTCGTTGGCCGGTTTCCTCGCGGACCGGTGGGCGCTGGCCAGTCGCCCCCGGCCCCCTTAGAGGTCCGGTGTCGTTGCGGGTAGCCCCTGGTGGCCTCGTCGTGCCACGCGTGTCCGCCCCGCGCCCCGTGGTCGGATCACTCGCCCGTCTCGTGACGTCCTTGAGCAGCCTCTTCCGTTGCCATCGGTCCCGCTCCAACCGTCGTCTCCCGTATCCACCCTGGAGGCGCGGTGTCTCGGTGAGGTGCCGCGTTTTCATACAAAATAACAAAAGAATGAGAATGCGCAAATACTCCATTTCGGAGGCCCCTTGGAGATTTCGCGGTTGCTCCCCTGGGTCGTCCGCGGGCGCGAACCCGCGCCCTGTGACGGCGGCGGGGCGCTGCCACGCGCGGCGAACCGTCACGTCACAGTTGATAGCAGGATTCAACGTCGATTTCCCACCAGAAAATTGTTATCTTTGCGCGATTGTATCAAGATCAATTCGTGACGCGCGTTGATCACCACGCGTTTGTAATCCTTGCAAAATCCCAGTAACATGCTGAGCGGTACGTGAAAAGTAAAGTTTCTTTGCATAAAAGTGATGTCCGTGTTATTGAACACATCCCAGCCGGCGTTTTGCAGAATCGTACTCGCGCCCAAAGACAACGAGCGTAGTTGTTATTCCTACGTTTCTGTTGCGATCAATCCATGTCGTCGAGTTCGTATCGAATCTCATCGAACATAAATGCGACGGCATTAATTGCCAATACCACGTTATCGGGTTCGTTGTCTACTCTGTTCACCGTCAATATTCCTTCGACGTAGAGAAAACTTTCGCACGGCAACGTATACAGATCCTGCTGTTGTATGGGTATTCGTATCTCGTCGCTGTACTCAAACGTTGTGTTGGCGTACACGTTGTACGAGTGAGTCTCGATCTTGACGATGCGATCGTCAAAGACCGACTCGATGTTAAGGATATCGGTCATGTTTCCTCAGGTATTTCGCACCGCAAATCCCAAAGATTGTAAGAATTCAACGTTCGACGCTGTGAGCTTCTTTCTCGTCTTTTTAGCGTAGCCTAACGCTGGTGATGACGATGATCGGACGATATCGTCGGCCGCTACCGTAGTGTAGATAGTGTTATCTCTCGCGTGCTCCGAGTCGTTCAACACGAGCATCTCATATATGTCGCGCACTCACACGCGCGTTATCGGTGTCGCCGTCGTACGTGCAATCTGACGGTGATCTCTTCGCCTCGAAAATCGAGCAATCGTCCGTCCTGATCCACGATGCGTACCGTTAGATTCGTAATGCTCCGTACCATGATCGGCAGGTAAATGATCTGCGCCGGTGTTTCCGATATCTTATATCCTGGCGGCACGCTCGGAGAAAATTCGTGTATCGTGTGAACGGGTTTACCGTTGCTGTACGCACCCACGGTCACGTTACACTCTAGGCGGATAATGTTTATGTTGATGATATTAATCGGTAGGTCCGATCGGTGCCATTTTCCCGGTTGCAATATACGCTTTGACGAGAATCCAAGTAGCGATCCAATGTTGTTTGGTTCGCTAAAGTTTACTCTGAAAGAGCAATTGATCTCGCTCTTCATCGTGTTGTAATTAGCACGGATCACTATCGGATATTTTACAGCCTTATCGTCGTCGTACTCCGCGTTGTCGTTATCGTCCTCGTTGCCGTTCGCGCCAGCGGTCTCTTCTCGCGCGATATCCGCGATCAATGTACGATTGTCGTTGATGGAACGAGCTACGCGTCGGCCGCGTCGCGGGCGTTTCCGTGAAACAGCGCGTTTCAAAATCTCGTGTATTGCTCGTATCTTGTACGATCCCTCGGGTATCGTAATTTCCATGTCATCCTCGTCGAAGTAGAATTTATTATTCGAAGAATTCACGTTCGGTATCGTGTAATAAGTCTCAAAAACCGTTAGACCGAGCTCGTAGTCACCGTCGCTCAAATCTACGGCGGGAAAGTAGTGCACCGCGAGGATGCTGCTCTTCCCGGTCAGCGTGAATTTCATGACATGTCGGGAAAACCGTTCGATAAACACTGAGTTTCCACGGCGCACCGTCACGCTTTAAATTCACTCCGATCGTCGTCGATCGTCAGAAGAAATTGCAGGCACAATTGTCCGCAGATGTTCTGATCGTAAGTCTGAACGGGCGTGTGATTGTACTCAATTTTCGTCACGCTCAGTCCGAAATATCGCGCCAACTCTTTCGGCGGTCGAATATTACCGAAACTGTCAAAATACATCGCGCGGTTTCCCCTCTTTGCGTACGCTACCCAGTGAGTACCGGGAAACGCTGCATCGTCCAAATTTACAATACTGCTCTCGTTTCGGCGTATACCACCGATCGGTAACAAGTCACGCATGAAAACACCCCTGAAGAACGGTACGCGCATGTGTTTCGCCAGTCGATTTAATTGTCGTAATACCCGTAGGCATTTTTAACGTCTCTTTGACGTTTTTTTTCTTATTTTCTCTCTTCTTTTTCTTCTTCTACGCAACTCTCCGCCCACATTTGTACGGAGCGAGATAAAGTCCGCGGCCTTTTATGGCGCAATTGTGACGTTGCATCTCTTCCAGCTGACGTCGCGCGGTTTTGCTACCGTTCACGGCCGTTGCGACCGCGAGAAGCCTTCAGTTGCGCACAGTACAATTGGACACGTTGCAATTGCACACCGTGCTATTAGACACAAAGAATTGGGCACCGTTCTATTAGACACGGTTCGATTGGACACGGTTCGATTGGACACGGTTCGATTGGACACGGTTCAATTGCGCACGGTTCTATTGCGCACGGTTCTATTGCGCACAGTTCTATTGCGGACCGTTCAATCGCGCACCGTTCAATCGCGCACCGTTCAATCGCGCACCGTTCAATCGCGCACCGTTCAATCGCGCACATGTTCTATTACGCACATGGTGTACACACACACACACACACGCGGGGGGTGCAAGGGGGGCCTTCGGCCCCCCTCCCGCACCCCCTCCGCCGGTAGGCTGGGTGGACCTCGCTTTATGAGCTGTGCGCAATTGAACGGTGTGCAATTGAACGGTGCGCAATTGAACGGTGCGCGATTGAACGGTGCGCAATAGAACTGTGCGCAATAGAACTGTGCGCAATAGAACTGTGCGCAATAGAACTGTGCGCAATAGAACGGTGCGCAATAGAATTGTGCGCAATAGAACTGTGCGCAATAGAACTGTGCGCAATAGAACTGTGCGCAATAGAACTGTGCGCAATAGAACTGTGCGCAATTGAACCGTGTCCAATCAAACGGTGCGCAATTTTTTGTATCTAATAGCACGGTGTGCAATTGCAACGTGTGCAATTGTACTGTGCGCCAGTGAACCTCTCCCGCGACCGCGGCCGCTCCGCCAGCCATGGAACCGAGAACTCCCAGTAACGGTAGAATCGGCAATACGCCGCCTCGTTTTGCCGCCGGAAGTATCCATTTTTTGACGCTCTCCTCCTCTTCTTTTTAACGGTTTGCAAACCCATTCCTAATTTCCGCTTGGCGTTCATGGCCGTCCAGACGGCTGTAGCGGCAGCTCTCCCTCCGATAGCCGAATCTCTCGCGATGACACGTCCTAGTGCCTTATCGGCGAGTACCTTATCCGCCGCGTGTCTCTCGGTGAGATCTTTGTTACGCGAATACGCTACGTCGTGCTCGCGACACCTCGCGTCCAGTGGATTTACACCCGGATCACCTCTGGCTAATCGCTCCTTTAGCCGAGTGCCCGGACCGCAAAACTGATTGCCGGGAATGTGCAATTTGATCGGAAATGAGCTTATCGCGCTGTTGAACAGACCTTTACTTATTTTCGTTGACATAGCAGGACGAACATTTTTTTGCTACTGAGTGATTCGCGTTTCGCGATTCGCGCACCTATAAATAGGCGCTCGATCTAGCCCTCCGATCAGCAATGCGAAAAATGAGGTACGTGCGACAACCGCTGGCGATTCGCGTGACGAACTGCGACGACAGATTACGGTCGATGGGGGGCAACGCAGAGAAGCGCAGGCACGGTACAATGCTACCGGCCACTATACGCATTATCATTTGCGGTCCCCCGAATTGCGGTAAAACCAACGTTCTGATAAGTTTGTTGGAAAGTCCGCACGGTGTACGTTTCAAGAACGTGTACGTGTACTCGAAGTCGCTCCATCAACAGAAATATCAATTGTCACGGCTTTTTGCGCGCGAGCGCAAGCCGGATCAAAAAGGGACGGTAGAGAGTTAGGTGTCAGGCCTCTCGAATGGGTCCCTCGCACGAAATCTTTGACTCGCGAAACAAATTATTTGGCGCCAGACGCGACAAATCGCGTCCACTAAATACAACAACTCGCTAATGATTTATCCCGACAGTGCAAACGCTTCGATTCGCAAAATTCATCAAAACGCAAATAAGGATTCACGAAAGCTCCAACTAAATTATTCGTGTGAAGGCCGACCAGCTCGACCTAACGGCAGAGGGGCCGGGCAAGGCAGGGCAGCGTAAGAGGACGACGGGATGACGGCCGAATAATTCGCCACACAGTGTAATACGATAAAAATAGTTGATCGTTTATTGCTAATATCGGGTAATGGAAATGGTGGAACAGTTGTTTGATAATAGTAACTTTAATAATAATGGTTAAATTGGTTCGTGGAATAATAACAAAGTTGAGTGAGGCAATCGTTCCCGCCTATCGAACTGTAGTCAAGTTCGTTTACAGAAAACTAAGGAAGAACGCGAAGTAATATCGAGCGCGAGTATACGTGATGAATAATCTCGCCGCGCGAACAATACGCATTACTCGTTGTTACGAGTAACGTAAAATCAGACGGAAAATATATCGGAATTTCGGAAAGTATTGATTGACTAAATTATAATAATCTCTGGATTGTTACGGAACAAACAAAGAAGCTAAGCAATGAGATCTCAATAACATTCGCGATACCTCTCGCAATCAAAACGTAATTCGGTAAATATTATAAACAATAAAGCCACAAATGTCGACGATCAAGTATAAGGTCTGCCTGCGCCAAACAGAGCGCAAACCTTTAATTTGTGCGAGGTTATCACTCGCCAAAGAAACAGATAATAACGCTGGGATCACAATAAATCGCTATTAATTAGACTCAAAAATTCAACTCCATTCTACGTGGTTCTGTTCTGTCGTCAGTGGTTTTTACGCCGTTCCGGCGTGAGCTTGTCGCACGCGCGACGCAATTACCGGGCGCAATAGAGCACGCAAATCAGGAAAATATCTCGTAACTTAGCAATAACGCGAGAAAGATTCCGGATAACGCGAACCGCAGCCTAAATAACGCAACGAATAAACCAGGGTAACGCCAAATTAATATTCCGACTCAAACAATGTCGATAAATAATATCAGGACGCGAATCTAGTACGAAATACAAAACGCGAGTAATAACGCAAAACTAATACGCGGCAGCGAACAACGCAAACAATATCATTAATATCGCAATTGATAATTATCGCAATTGAGATCGCAAATAATAATACTACATAATATCGCAACTAACAACACAATGATATTGGGAAATAATCCAAAGAACGCGAGATAATATTCGGACGCGACTCTAACAGACAAGAATATCAAACGCGAATAATAGCGCAAAACAAATACGCGGCAGCGAGAAACGTAAGATACTGGAGAGACGATATAAACAGTAACGCGGAAGAATATCGCAAATAATAACGCGAAGAAAGATCGCAAATAATAACGCGAAAGGAAAATCGCGAGATACGATCGTAAACAATAACGTCGAATAATTACAACTAATAGCGCGAGATCCTATTACAAATAATAACGTCGAATATTATCGCAAATCGTAACGCCAACTAATATCGCTAACAATTACGCAAAATAATATCGTGTTTAATAACGCGAAATAATATAGCGACTAATAACGCAAAAGAATATCACAAACAATAACGCAACACAACATCGCGGCTAATAACCCAAAATAATATCATAAATAATAACGCGAAATAATATCGTGAAACGGTATCCTAAGTAATACGATGGGGTGTCACAATTAATATCTCCAGAGGATAGCGGGAATGATAGATCCCGAGCGACGCAAATAATAAGGCTCCGGAACGCGACACGGAAATAATACGCAGCGAGCAACATGCAAAAACACGCGGTATGCGGGCGCGACGTGACTCGTACGCTGGGGCGCGGCGGCGGAGGCGCGAGCGCGAACGCGGGTACGACTCGGGACGGCACTACGCAATCGAAAACGCAAAAAGGGTCGAACTCTAACGGAACGCGAGCAGATACGAGTTTACGCCACACTCAACGCGCACTCAAAGTCGGTCGTCAAAACGCCGGACTTCACCCGGTACGCGAGCAGACACGAATTTACGCCACACTGAACGCGAACCCGAGGACGTACGCCACACACGAATCTAATACGCGGCCACTTCCGGATGCCGTCCGCGCGAACGCGATATCTCGCTCTTCGACCCTGCCGAAGGCCGCCGCACACGCCCGCGATCACGATCTCCAAGGGGGTCGTTACGCGACGCGAATCCGCGATGCCCTAATCCCGCACACACAAAGCTCGCGCGATCGCCAAGGGGGCCCTCCACGCTCGATGCCGATCGCTACCGCGAAATCACTAACATGCTACGCCGTGCACGGCAAGCTAACACCAAATTCACTAAACACGCGAGTTGGCAACGAAACGCGAACGCGACCCGACGGCTTTCCCGTGGCTGGACCCAAACAATAACTCGGGCAACCTCACCGGTACTTGACTCGGTCTCCTCGACGTTGCCGCTTCCTCGGGGCACCTGCACGGACCGGACCGCTGGCCTCACACACTCAGATCCTGGTCACGGCAATTGTCGCACGAAGAACACAGAAAATAACGCGACATACACGCGTGTTAACTCGTCGAGAGGGCGAACCGAAAGAGATCGTCCTTTCGGTCGCTCGATTGCGGATCGACGATGCGCCCCACCCCGGGGGTGCGTACGTCGGTAGCGCGATAGCGCGGGCCAATCGGGATCGATCCCGCAAGTACGCCGCGACAATTCGCGTA
The DNA here is from genome assembly GCA_030770355.1 of Harpagoxenus sublaevis. NCBI lineage: Eukaryota > Metazoa > Arthropoda > Insecta > Hymenoptera > Formicidae > Harpagoxenus > Harpagoxenus sublaevis. Next base: position 26,976 of record JASTWR010001371.1, read on the forward strand.
ACGTAATCTCGCGTGATCCGTTGCGGGGTGCCTCGCGACCCCGCGATACTTAATCGATGGGGCGCTCGATGAGAGCGGGTCGGACGCCCCGGTTTGCCTCACGGCATCTCCGCCGCGGGGACGTCCCTCCTCGCGACCTCCAGGTCGGAGTCGTAGCCGTTTTGGCGATTACGCCGCTTCACGGCGTAACGCCGTCGTGGCGGGGTCGTTCCGCCCTCCCGCATCCAGAGCGCCGGGACTGCTCCCGTTTTCACGCCGGGATCACGCGGTCGAAGTCTTGCCCCGCTCGCCCCTGTGCGTGGCCCGCGACGATCCTTCGTCTCCGCACTGCTGAATTCTGGAGCGTCCTTCGCCCCTTGCACTACTCCTCCCCCATGATGCCCGCAAGGTCGCTGCCGATGCTGTTCTCGCCGGTGGGCTCCGGCGAGGTGCCGCGATTACAAAATATAATAAAATAAACAAAAAAAAATAATTAATACGCTATCAATTAACGACGAGGCCCCCTGGAGATTTCGCGCTGCTTTTCCGGCTCGCCCCCGAGCACAATTCCGCGCCCCGTGGCGGTGGCAGGGACGCTGCAACGCGCAGCGGAGCTGCCACGTCACACAATATCTGGAGAATTTATTGACGTCGATCGACGAAATCGGCTGCTTTACGTTCTCCAACAACAGTAACGTCATTCCGCCGAGCGATGCGTGTCCAAACTCGATATTCGTCTTCGATAACGTGTCATGCGACAAGCAAGACGCCTTGAGAGAGCACTTTTCAATGGGTAGACACTCAAACGTCGGCTGTTTTTATCTCTGTCAGACGTACGCGAAAATATCTAAAGTTCTGATACGCGACAACGTGAACCTGCTGATCCTGTTCAAACAGAATGGTACCAATCTGAAAAACGTGTACAACGACCACGTGAATACCGACATGTCGTACGATGAATTCAGCGCGCTGTGTAGCGAATGTTGGTAGCGCAAGTATGGATTCGTAGTGATAGATAAGGACAGCTCGCTCAACAATGGCCGATACAGAAAAGGATTTAACGTGTTTGCGATACCGCAAAAGCGGTCAGTCATCGTCGGTACCTCGTCGAGGTAAAACGTCGGAAAGAGCGTCACTTTACGTATTTCCGCGATGGCTGCGATCGACAAGAGCATGGATATACGCGAGCGCGAGAAGGTTGCGAAGAAGATTGCGAAAACGAGCTAGTCGATTCGCAAGAAACTTCGCGCTATGAAGACCGGTAAGATCGAGAAAAACATTGAGCTGGACGCGCACTTTAAACCTCTCATCGAGCCGTTGCAAAAGATCGCTGACAACTGAACCGCGGTGAAGAAAGAGGAGCCGGAGAGCGACGCTGAGATCGAAACGTTTTCCGAAGCTGCGACGCCGAGAAAGAGGAAACGATCAGACCCATGGTCGGATCACCCGCCGACACCGCGTAAATCTAACCAATCGAAACGATCGAAAGCTTCACTGGATGTACCACCGATAACCTCTACACCAATAACCTCATCTCCACCGATATCATCTCCACTATACGTAACGGCGGGAAAAGTGCAGCCTACAAAAAAAGTTCGAATTACGCTCAAACATGTCTGTTTTCGAAATCACGGACGACTCGGAGTTAGCGATGTCCATTCGAAAGAAGTTGGAAACGCCGGAAAGTCGAGAAGCGTTCTCAGAAACGTTGCATGATACCTTGGGTCCACTGAGCCAAGAATACATCGGAACTCTTACGAGCGTCAAGCCAAAGAGCGGTATAGATACCGTGTACGGCGTTTATCTCGGCAATGATGGAATGATGCTCGGTAATAAACGTTTCAAGGTGGACAACGTGGATAACATACGAAGGGGGACCCAAAAGAAACCGGAATTATTTTCTGCAGCACAGGCCCCTTGTAGTACAGGCTTTCCCCGCTAGGTGAGTGTTCTAGGGACTCCCCTGCATCAGTATACCAGCTGGCGTTGTTATGAGAAATTGCGTTCGGCTTCAGTTAATTTTTTTTTTGAGACTTTTTCAACGCGTTCCCCCCGACGGGTTCCCACCTTGTCGTAGCCTCGGGGCGGGCGCACGCGGTCCGCGGGGCGCTGGGGACGACGGGACCGCTCGGCGGACCCGGCGCGTACGGGGGCTGCGGGTGGCCGCGCTGAGGCGGGTGGAGGGGTTTAAGGTCGCGCGCGGGGTTCACCCGCTCAGGGGTGTAGCCAGGCGCGACCGACTAAGAGGAACCTCCCAAGCCAAGGTGTGTGCAACCGTGCTGAAGGCTGCGTGGCGCAGGGGGTGCTGCGTCGCAAACGGTGCCTCCCGGATACCGGGCGCCCTCCGGGAGTATTTAGCCAAGCCCTGGGCAATCGCGGCTCTGCCTGGGTGAAATCGCGCGACCGCGGTACTTGTGGAAACAAAATGAGTGAACCAAGTACCAAAGATTTTACAGATGTCCTCCGGGGAGTGGCCACCTTAGGTGACGAACGACCGGAGGAACTTAGACCGGGCGACTTGGGGAGGGGGGGAGCCGGATAAGGCCCAGCCACAAGCCGGTAAAAACCGGGTTAGAAAATTTAGTGGGGCGGCGCGTCGCCGCTATAAAAGGCAGAGGCAGATGGAGGAGAAGGCCTGAAAGCCTATCCCAGAACCAAACTCTGCCCCTGCGGCAATACTGGAGACGGGGGAGCGCGTGTCCGATGGGTCGTGCAAACGACTCAGGTCGGAACAGAACACACCCAGTCCCGATACTGCACAGCCGGGCAAAAGGCCTAAGATCGCCGTCGATCAAAGAACTTTTGCCCAGACAACATCCGGCCTGGTTAGGGTGGCCATGGTTCCCATGAACTATCCTGAACGCAGGTTGGACGACAACGAGGTGGTTTTCTTGAAGGAAAAGGTGAGGAACCGTATCCTTGGCATTGCGAAGGGTACTGAAGAAAATGTGGTAAGAATTCGTCAAGCGGTCTTCCAAGATGGCTTGATGAATTCTTACCACATTTTCTTCAGTTCGGTTGGTCAAAGGACGCCCGGAACGAGATTGATCGCCAATCGACATTTTTCCTTGTTTAAAACGGGAAAACCATTCGTAAACTTGTGATTTACTCATAGCAGCTTCCTTGTAAGCTGTCTGTAGCATAACAACCGTTTCCGCCGCATTTTTCCTCAACAGAAAACAAAATTTTACTGCCGCACGTTGTTCGTATAAATCAGCCATCACGAAGTAGGCAAACGCGTTGAAAGTCTTAAAAGAAAATTAACTGAAGCCGAACGCAATTTCTCATAACAACGCCAGCTGATATACTGATGCAAGGGAGTCCCAAGAATATTCATCTAGCGGGAAAAGCCTGGGCCCCGTCCTGCAGAAAATAATTGTGGTTTCTTTTGGGTTCCCCCTCGTATATATCGGCGACGTACGTTACATCGGCACACCCGGTATTTACGAGTTGATCTTTAAGAACGAGCCCGATAACAACATCTACACGGAGGAGGACATGCAAAAGTACACAAATATACTGTTTGAGACGAACACTCATAAATTCAATCACGATCATCTCGGGCGAGTAAAGTCCAACAGGGTATACAAGTACACGAATATAATCAAGAAATTGATACCGCCCGCATCTATGAAGAAAAAATTCGGAAAAGGATTATTTGCACCTCGCGCGATGACGCTAACCGACAATAAGATCGACTACGTGCACTGGGACGACCCCAACGAGCTGGTGGATCGTCTACGATTGCTCGACGCTTCGCGCCACGCTGGCAACAATGCCCACGACAACGAAATCTTGTCGATCATTGAGGAACTTCGCGAAGCCGGTTTTATTATAAATTGAGCCGCGCGGCAACGAGCCGTTCAATCAGCGTCAAAATGCCGATCAACAAATTTGGTATATTCGAGCAGAGCAGACGCGTCGAATGCCGTTTCGTACCATCAGTGGAGCGGATTAATGAGAAATTTCGTGCGCAATAACGCTCTGTGTCGCACCGCTACGGACTTTGACGCAAAGTCGCGCAAGATTCGTCGCGTGGCGCAACCGGAGGCTGACGGCGACGCGGTTACTAAATTGTACATAGAACAGAGCGTTAAGAGTTTGAGAGACGAAGCGAAATTCGAGAAGCATCGTAAAACGCGATTAAAGACTGAATTCAAAACGAATCTTAAACTTCTGAAAGATAACGTTAAAATTTTGAAGGATCAGTTGGAAGAAATCGAAACGAATCTGATCGCGCTCAAACGAGATACGCAAGCCATGTTGGACGCGAACCGAGAGGCGCTTGGGATACATATCTTTCGATCGACTAAACCTGAGTAACGATGGATAGCGGCAAACGATCCAGGAAAGGCTACGAAAGGCTGACGAATGACGACGAAGGGCAACGCGTGATTCAGGAACGGTTGTCGAGCAGCTATTAAACGACCAACGAACGGCTCAGAAACGGCTACGAATGGCTCAGGAACGGCTGTGAACGGTTAATGAGCAGAAATAAACGACAAGCCGACGACGAAGAACTGAAAGAACTGAAAAAACCGCTATTAGGCGACAAGGAACGGAAATAAACGGCTATTGATTGGTTAAAGAAAAAAAAGTTTTAGATATAATATAATTTCTGTGCGCCGCTAAAAAAACATGACATCGTCGAAATCCGATGAACGTAAAAATATCGAGAAGCGACGATTCGTCGAGGAACTGCACGCACCGGCGAAAAAAAAATTTCCCCGAAGACACGTCATCGTGCGTGGGTGCGATGACTTGTGGCAGGCTGACATCATCGAGATGCGTCCGTACTTGCGTTTCAACAGAGGCTACCACTACATACATACCGTCATCGATGTGCTGAGCAAGTGCGCGTGGGCCGTGCCACTCAAGAGTAAAGGCGGAAACGAGACAGCTGATGTTATCGCTAAGATAATTCGAGACAGCAAGAGGTGCCCGAAAAACTTGCAAACCGATATGGGGAAGGACTTTTACAACGCCGACGTGCAACGTCTCATGAGAAAACACGGCATCAATCATTATTCTACATATTCAGTAATGAAGGCATCGAGCGATTCAATCGCACGTTAAAGAACGACATGTGGAAGATGTTTACGCTCAATGGGACTTACAAGAGGATCGACGCGTTATCGCGACTCGTATTGGATTACAACGCGCGCAAGCATCGAACGGAGGGCGTGCGGCCCGTCGACGTTACTCCCGCGATCGCCGAAAGACTTTTGAACACGGTGTACAGCGAGATAAAGACCGCGGGTTTGGCAAAATTCAAAGTTGGCGACCCGGTACGCGTCAGCAAGTACAAGACTATTTTCGAAAAAAGATGCACGCCGAATCAGACGACCGAGATTTTAAAATTGTTAAAGTGCAGCGTACTAATCCCGTAACTTATCTACTCAAAGACTATCGAGAAAAATCTGTCACCGGAGGATTCTACGAGCACGAGCTGCATCGCGCGGCTTATCCGGACGTGTATCTCGTGGTGAAAGTACTTTGCAGGAGGGGTGACGAGGTTTACGTGAAATGGTTGGGATTCGATGGATTGTACAATTCTTGGATACACAAGGACAACGTGATTTAATATATAAAAACATTTATTTTTACTGTATAAAAATATGTAGAACATAAAAATATGTAATTGTTTGCACAAGCTTTAGCCAAGCCTGGTCTTGATGAATGCTAAGAATAATCGCCAACACATAGCAGAAATAAATTTCTAACTTTCAGTTTAATTATCGATAAGATATAATTTTTCAAGTAATTTATGACATAAATCACATATTTATACAGTTCACAATATCAGTAATTAAAAACAAAATTATTTCACAGAACATAAACACTGTTAGAAATAAAGGAGGTCATTATCTTAAGGTAAAAATATTGACTTTGTAAATCAAATGTCTGTGTTCTTAAAGATATCTCTCAATCAATAATTTTAATATTTAAAGCAGAATATAACAGACAGATATTTATGTTGAATAAATATGAAAAGGTATGATTCTAAAGCTCGATCTTAATCATCTTAGGTTTATTAAAGATTGAATTAAATAATTGTTTTAAGTAAAACTTCTTTTCAGAAGACTAACGGTATTAATTAAGAATGCAATAAAATATTTAGAAATGATGAAAAGAATAAAATCTAGAAAATGTGATGATGACCTCTGAACGAATATATATTCTTAAACTAAACACAATTAGAAAATAATCGTTTATATATGTTAAGATTTTGGATAATATTACAAGAAATAGAAACATTTAAAATCCATCACCGCTAATAATTATTATCATTCTCAAAAGCAAAAATATATATGTGAAATTATTAACTTGTTGTCAGAACTTTAATCGTCTAATGAAATTAATATAATTCTCAATATTAAAAGAACGATGTGATTACATATCAAGGTTTGTGAGATAAGATCAAATTATATTTAATAATATATGAAAGTCTTTAGCAAATCGTGTGTGTGTGTGTGTATTTGTGTAATAAAATTGATATTTAAATCTTAAGGTTGCAAAAATAAATTCTATACATTCTCTATTGGATAAAATATTACGTACTTGTACATTGAGAGAAAAGTATCCTTTGCGATTCCTGTATACTTCTTCAATATTGTCAAATCTGCATTGAGTCAAGTGAATATGAGTACAGTTGATAGCACCATCAACTCCAGGTAACCCAATACCTCCATTTCCAAATCCCAAGTTCCGAAATAAAGTAAGGTTTTCGTTAATTTGCTCCACAGAGGAAGGCATCTTTATGACACGGTGGATGTTTCCAGCAAGTAATACCGAAACACAAAAAATGATTCTTGAAAGAGTAGGCTGTGATATGCTTATTATATCCGCTAATACTAACTACAAGGAAATAAATAATTTTAAAATATGCAATTATAACTCAGATATAAACATATTTCTCTCTGCCTCTTTCAAATTTTATTACCTGACAACTTGCAGTGGCGTAGAATCTTAGACACACAAGTAATTGCAACACAGGAGCAATAGGAGGACTTCGATTATTTATTTTAGCCATATTTTCTTCTACTTTGGTAGAAGACCATGTATGACAGCTTCTTTTGAAAATCGAAAGCGGCGTTTAAACTCTTTTTCATCATGAAACTGGAAAGGGTTTTGTCCATCTCGTATATAACGTTTCGGAGCACGCATAACAATTTCTTCTATTTCATCTTCACTCTCGACGTCCAAAAAATCGGGAATATTATCCAAATCTCGCAAATCTATATCCTACACGTTCATACTACAAAAAATTACATTCACAACACATAATTATAAAAAATATAATAATAATTTTACAAATATGTTTGTTCTATTTCGAAGTAAACACTAGTCAGAAAGTTCTTCGAAAAAGCTGTTGTAAAAGCAATATAAATGAATTTATTCTATAAAATTATCAATAAATATCAGTATCAATAAGTGTTAAATCAATGTTATTATGTAATTTTCTTACCTCTTGCGTGCTTAGGTGTGATAGATTGAACTCGTTACAAATTTCTAACCAAGCTACGTCATTATCTTTTAGCGTAGTAGAGTCGCTTTTCTTCACTTCTATTATATGCTTATACCTTTTTAATATATCAAAAAATAATGTTTTTTGAAGTGATGTAAAATGTTTTGATTTACTTTTAGATTTTTCCATATTGCTATACGACTTCCAAATTTTAAGGTTAGACACAACTAGAGAGAACAAAACGTATTTCAGTATGTTTAAATACTTGATTATTGTGAAACTGCACCTTAAAATTCTTTGATTTCTTTATATTTCTTGTAAACTATATTCTTTTTCGAAGTGAACACTAGTCAGAAGAAAGTTTTTCGAAACAAGTATTGTCTTAAGAGGTCTACAAACCTGACTTGGAATAAGACGCCTTATTTGCCATTTTAGCGAACAGATAAGACCGTCTTAAAGAACTATGAATTGAGAAGTTCTTCAGATTGTGTTTATGGCATATGAGATGCATTTATGAATCATAATAAGATATTCCGTAATAAGACATTCTTGCTGAAGTTTACGCTCAAGCAGTTACTAAAATACGATCTTATTGCCTGTCTATGAATCGAAACGCCATCTTAAGACCATTCTTAAGCAATTCTTATTTTTAAGCAGCGACTATGAATACCGGCCCCGGGGTTGGTTTGGAGGTAGCTTTCGACTCCTCGGGGGAGAAAGGCCTTATCGCGGCCCTGTCGGCCTCTCGCCGATCAGCTGCGCCATGCGTGTCCGCCCCACGCCCCGCAGTCGGACTCCTTACCGGGTCCCGCGATATCCTCGTGCCGCTCCGTCCTTTGTCGTAGGTCTCGCCCCCGTCGCCGGGTTTAGCATTCCTGGTCCCGAGCGCGGTGACTCGGCGAGGTGCCATAATATCACATAAAATAAAGTAAAAGAAAAATAAATCATACACAATTTAATATCTCGGCAGGCTCCCTGGAGATCTCGCGGTCGCTCTCCTGGCTCGCTCGCGGGCGCGAACCCGCGCCTCGTGACGGCGGCGGGGCGCTGCCACGTGTGGCGAACCGTCACGTCACATATATATACAGGGCGTCCCGGAATATTTGGGACTTTTTTCAAAAACAGATAGAACGGACTCAACTGAGTCGAAAAGTCTTTTACCATTTTACAATTTTCGTAATAGTTAACGAGATATTAATAATTAAAAATCGCCGTATTAGCCCGGCCTACCGCCAAATGCAAGCGAGCGCGCGAGATGCGACCGCCCACTATTCAGCGATCGATATCCGCGGTCGGCGCGGGGAGTTGTTTACTACAAGCGGCAATGACTACACACGAGTGGCGCGTAACGCTGGGCTCCCGTTCTGAGCTAAGATAGTTTCTCGTCTTTTTTTAAATAAAAATTAAATTGTCAAACGGCACAAAGAATTTTTATGTGCGTACGTGTACATGCATGTATGCATGTGCACATATGCATGCATGCAACGCACAGAAAAATATCAATTCTATACTGCATAAAAAAGCGATTACTCAATTTACTTTTTTTTTTTAGTAAACAACGGTTATCTTTAACGAAGCATATTTTCTTCATAATAGTGTTAAAATGTACTTATCACAAATTTTAGAAGAAGTCATTATCATGTACCCGCAAAAAGAATTTATACTTTTTCTTTAAAAAATGTAACATTATAAAATTGTATCTAAGAAAAGTTGAAATAATAAGCAAATCAAATTTTTGTTTTAATTTTATATTCTTCTATAAACTTATAAAATATTTGAAATAAGTAATATTTATTTAATTCAAGTAATTTATAGTATGTTATTTGTATGTGTGTGTATGCAGACAAAAAATGTTAAGTAAATATTATTTATTTTAAATAAAATAATGAGTGAATTTTAAGACTATTATTAAGAACATTTTCTTTGTAAAAATAACCATTATTTAGAAAAAGAGAACTAAAATTGAGTAATTGGTTTGCTTAATTCTTAGCACTAGAATGATATTTTTCTGCGTGTACGTACATGAATAGCAATCGATAGAATCGACGTGAATAACAATCGCGATATAAGATCGCGAGCCAAAAAATAATTATTTTTTCTTTCTGTGGCAAGAAAATGATAGAGCGCTATCATTTCTACACCACTTTGCGGTAGATAGCATAGCGCATTTTTTTCTAAGTGGTATCCCCAGTAGGTCTAATCTACTTTGCATTAAAATATGAAAATATTTTAATGCAAAAACTGTTCGAAGTGCCTTCCTCGTTCTCATACACAGAGTTCGGTATTCTCGAAGACGTTCCCCTTCGCGAACGGGAAGAGCTCATTTTCCAACATGATGGGGCTCCCCCGTATTTCGCGCTTCAAGCACGCGAAATTTTAGACGCGCATTATCCGGACAGATTGATAGGTCGAGGTGGCCCAATCCTTTGGCCGGCGCGGTCGCCGGATCCTAACGTGCTCGACTATTTCGTTTGGGGTTACATCAAAGATTTAGTCGAGCACAGGCGTGGTGGTACACAAGCTGAGGTACGAGAAGAAATTTTCGCAGCTTTCAATACCATCACGCTGGAAATGGCGTACCGCGCGAAACGCAATATTACTCGAAGGGCTGAACTCTGTGTACGAGAACGAGGAAGGCACTTCGAACAGTTCTTGCATTAAAATATTTTCATATTTTAATGCAAAATGGATTAGACCTACTGGGGATACGATTTTAAAAAAATGCGCCATGCTATCTATCCGCAAGGTGGTGCGAAAATAATAGCGTTCTATCATTTTCTTGCCACAGAAAGAAAAAATAATTCCAACACGATGAGATACATTAACTTCGCCAGTGTATAAATAACCAAATTAAATTTCTTAATCGACGAAGCTGGCAATCACTCCTAACGGTCACAATCGTCAGGACACTTAGACCAAGATTCCGGTCCTTCTATCAAAACGCTTAAATTTAAGCAACTTAAATTAAGATGGAAAAATTCCCTCTCCCTTCCCTAATTAAATCGATATCGATTTAATATTAAAATCACTGTAAAAACTATTATTTAAAAATAATTATTTTTTGGCTCGCGATCTTATATCGCGATCAAGAGACACGGTAGTGTCTCGCGCCAAGTACGCGCGGAGCGAGACAGCCGTGGCTCTATATACGCGACGCGACGAGTTATATATATGTTGAGAGTACTCGAGATTTTGAGATCTCGATAATTAGTGAACGGATCAAGTTCTAACTAGTCTCAATGGAAAGCTTGGACCAAATTTATATAATGAAAGTATTTTTATTTTTCCCCTACGTGGCCTACGAAAAAATATATTGCGATGCAAAAGTCTAGACCTGAAAATTTTCATTTAAGAAACGTCCACGTCGTCGGACATATGACATATATCAAGAGACACGGTAGTGTGTCTAAATTTCGCGCGCTCAGGGATGTCGCATATCGAAACGGCTCTTCACACTTCACTCAACTCGATAGAAATATTTGAAATTATTATTTCTTTTATTTTTTCGTGCACTATTCTCAAGACTGACTTCCTAAATTGTTGTACGAAAACAGGATACATATCGAATTGCAAATATTCATGTAAAGCGTGCCACGGACAAATGACATTTAATTCTCATAATCGGTACAAAGTATGATGTGCTGCATAAAATGTCGATTAGGAAAAAAGATATTATTGAGAAAAGAAATACTATAAATACTAACATGTTTGGAAATAATTTAAAAATTGTTTTATTAATTTTTTTTGAAGAAGTACGGTGTTCCAGAATGTATAGACAAATAAATTATAATGTAGTTTTGCAATTGCTGTATCGCGTGCGAGAAACAGACTTTCTAGAGCCCAACAGACAATTAATGTTGTCGGTGAACGTTGCATTCGTACGATACAGAACGAAGAAGTGGTCTTTCAAACTGTGAACGATACATCGGCTGTCATTGAATGGAAACCGATTTTAAATTATTGTAGTCTTGCAATTCTACACATAGCAACTGCAATAAAAATGTGCTAAAAAAAAACTAAAAACAAACTTTTAAACTTAAACTTTTAATAAAAGTTGCCCATCTTTTTTGCAGTTGCTATGTGTAAAATTGCAAGACTACAATAATTCAACATCGGTTTCCATTCAATGACAACCGATGTATCGTTCACAGTTTGGAAGACCACTTCTTCGTTCTGTATCGTACGAATGCAACGTTCAACGACAACATTAATTTGTCTGTTGGGCTCTAGAAAGTCTGTTTCTCGCACGCAAAACAGCAATCGCAAAACTACATTATAATTTATTTGTCTACATTCTGGAAAACGTACTTCTTCAAAAAAATTAATAAAACAATTTTTAAATTATTTCCAAACATGTTAGTATTTATAGTATTTTTTTTCTCAATAATATCTTTTTTTCTAATCGACATAATCCACTTCGTCGGACATATGACATATATATATATATATTAACCCGGCTGTTCGCCAACAGATGGCTCTGGATGGACCCAGCGTCACTTTCACTACTTTCGACTGCAGATGGCTCTTGCTTGTCGATAAATAAATCGCGTTCGCGAGAGAGAGCGAGAGAGCGATATTGCCAGTCTCGAGCGTCTACATGACAACGAAAGAGACAGCATGTTTATGTGCAGTGACGTCACTGACGTGTACGTTAGTTGCTGCGCGAGGCTGCGTTTACATTTATCGTAATGTTAAGTTCCTTACGACGATTGTAACGCTCGACAGCTATCGTAACCTCATTATATGAGTTGACTCAACTTGAACTCGGAAGATTGTGACACTTGTCTAGCGTTACAACAGTATAACCTAACATGTTAGCCTTCTCGACGCGCGAAGAAAAGTGTGTTTATAGTTAGATATATTAACATAGATATATTGTTTACGACAGCTTTTTTGCTTACGCTCACGATCGCAGCGTTACGATGGATTGTAAGTTCATTACGACGATCGTAACGTTCGTCGTGACAGTTATCGTATGAATTATTAAGATGCGCCTACATCTATCGTAACGCTTCGATCGTGGTCGTAAGCAAAGAAACTCTCGTAAACAATATATCTATGTTAATATATCATATAAACACACTTTTTTTCACGCGTCGAGAAAGCTGACAGATTAGGTTACTGTTGTAACGCTAGACAAGCGTTGTAATCGTCAGAGTTCAAGTTGAATCAACTCATCGATGAGGTTACGATAACTGTCACGACGAGCATTGCGATCGTCGTAAGTGGTCGTAAGGAGCTTACGATAATTATTTACGATAGATGTAGGCGCACCTTTACGAGACGGGCTCGGCGTCCGACGAGCCAAATTTCGGGACTATTCGGGAGTGTGTGTGTGGTGAAAAACGTTTGAGTCCGGCTCGCGAATCAAACGTACGCATGTTATGGGCCGCTTTATGCTGGGTCTACATAGAGGTTGTAAGATGTAAACAGTAAGCTATTGACTAATGGGATTTTTACAATTTAAAAATAATTGACTGTGGTTGGTCAATAGCTTACTGCTTACATCTTACAACTTCTATGTAGACCCAGCATTAGACGTCCGAGTCGCGTCGTCGAGATTAGATCAACGGGATCAACGTTTATAGAATCGAGACTATTCGGGAGTGTGTGTGTCTTTGGTGAAAAACGGTCGAGTCCGGTTCGCGAATCAAGCTCGCCGAGTCGGAGAATCAAACTCGTACATGTTATGGGCCGCTTTAGACGTCCGCGTCGTCGAGATGTATGTAAACATAACCATAAAGCGGCCCATACACGTCGCGAGTCCGGCTCGGCTCGGTTTCTGCTTGTTCGTGGGTGAGATGTTACGAGACGGGCTCGGCGTCCGACGAGCCAAATTTCGGGACTATTTGGGAGTGTGTGTGTGGTAAAAAACGTTTGAGTCCGGCTCGCGAATCAAACTCGTACATGTTATGGGCCGTTTTAGACGTCCGCGTCGTCGCGTCCGAACACTCCGAACGAAGTGCAGTGCTGGAGTGACAGAGTTCGCGCCTTGCGGATGGCTGGTTCCTGGGATACATCCTGTGCGAGGGTCGCGAGGTTATATCTATCGTACGTATTGCTCTTTCTCGCGATCACGCTCGCGTTCCCCGCTCGCGTTCTCTCTCTCTCTCTCTCTTTTTCTTTAATAATGACTTTCAAATATATCTGATAAAATTAAATTTAAATATTTTTTGTATTATAACACAAAAATTATATCTGACAGTGACATCCTTAATTAAATGTGCAGTGTAGTTTGTATTATAAATTATTAATTGCCTTATTTTGTTAACAAACTTTACCATACATATATTATCTACTATGACATTCTGCCAATAGCCTCGTACATGCCAAATTCTGTATCAAATCTGTTTTTCTTTCGACAAAATTTATTTATAGCAAACACTGCATAATGTGCTCTCGACAAATTTGACTTTGCCCAATATATTCATATTTTGTCTTCATTTTTTTAATGATTTATAAATTTTGTCACGGCTTTTTCGGCCGGATCAAAGGGACGCTAAGAGAGTCGGGTGGTAGGCCTCTCGGAATAATCACTAGCGCGAGTCAGGCGGTTATCCACTAAATCGGTTGGGCGCCAGACGCGAATCTCTCGCGTCCACTAATCATTCGGAAATCTCGAACGCGAACCCGCGAAAACCATAGCCTGTCGCACGAGGGGCCAGCCGGCTCGACCTAACGGCAGAGGGGCAGGGTGGAGGCAGGTCAGCGCGGGTCGTGACACAAACACAAAAAAATTCCACATAAAAAGCCGTACGTTTAATGAACAATAAGTCTCGTTTATTAGAAAGAAAAGTAATCAGATTATTAAATTTGGAACAGCGTGTAATTAACGGTTTTGATCGGTCCGGTTAAACAATAATTTCGCGGGAGAGAATATTACAAAGAGTCAGAGTTTATTATAGCAAGCGGTCGTCCCGGCAGGAAAATATCGGCCAGACAATGACAAAAGAAATAAGCGAACGTCGGTTGGTATCGTTCGAAAACCAGGACTGACCGGGGAAAGCCTCGCAGATGAAAGCTAAACAGAACCGTGAATAGTTTGAATATAATCGGTAAAGACCACAAGCAAATAATAACGCGGTATAGGAAACGTAAATTCGAGCGTTATACCATACGGAGCAATTAACAATATAATTTTGAATTCGGTAAATATGCATATTAGGTCCAACCTCACCGATGACCTTGACCTTGACATATGTTGTCAAGGTTACCCTCCTGAGTGACCTTCAGAAGGTTTTAGCCGGCGGTCATCGTTCGTTAAAAAGTTATTAACAAAAAGAAAATTGAAAATATAGCAGTTATTTTGAGCATTGAAAGGCATAAACGACTTTGACCTTGACATATGTTGTTAAAGTCACCCTCTTGAGTGACCTCCAGAAAGTTTTAGCTGGCGGTTATTGTTTATTAAAAAGTTATAAACAAAAAAAATTTAGTGGGGAAAATTATTTATAGCAGTGAATTGTTGGTATATTGAAAGGAAAGTTATTTAAGGCAGAGAATAGAGAGTATGTGCTTCAACTTACAAAGCACATACAAAGCACACACTTGTAAAGCGCGTCACTAACCTATAGGTTAGTGGTGCGCTTTACAAGTGTGTTCTTTGTATGTGCTTTAACTTACAAGTGTGTGCTTTGTATGTGCTTCAACTTACAAGTATGTGCTTTGTAAGTTGAAGCACATACTCTCTATTCTCTGCTTTAAATAACTTTCCTTTCAATATACCAACAATTCACTGCTTTAAATAATTTTTCCCACCAAATTTTTTTTGTTTATGATTTTTTAATAAACAATGACCGCCAGCTAGAACCTTCTGAAGGTCACTCAGAAGGGTTACCTTGACAACATATGTCAAGGTCAAGGTCGTTTATGCCTTTCAATACTCAAAAAAACTGCTATATTTGTCAAACTCTTTTTGTTTATAACTTTTTAATAAACAATGATTGCCAGCTAAAACCTTCTGAAGGTCACTCAGGAGGGTGACCTTGAAAACATATGTCAAGGTCAAGGTCATTGGTGAGGTTGGACCTAATATGCATATTTACCTTGAATTCTATAATCCGACAAACAGGCTTGTCGCGAGAACAAACTTAAATCTAATTAATTTGCGAAACAGACTTATCGCGGCGACGAAACGTGAATCTAAGTAGCCGATACTCAGGCTTATCGCGGAAACAAAACGCAGATCTAATTGACTCGACAAGCAGACTTTTCGCAGACGCAAAACTTAATCTAACTTATTACTAACATCGTCGAAACAGAAATATTATCGCGAGAAGGGAATCGACGGAGCTTTCACGCTACAAGTGACGAGCGGCGCCCCGCTGGGCGCACTGGAATTCGCTCGCAAACAACACAAAAAACTTACGGTGACGCGAAGATCTCTGGTCGACCGCTCGCACGAACGTAGGTGCGCTAACGCGATACGGAAGCTACTCGCGACACCCCTTTCGCAATTAACGACACGATAAATGACTCGAATTACACGACAACTAACAATCGCAGCTCGCAGATCACGAATAACGGCGCTCCGATGGTCTCTACGCGGTACGCGGGCAGATACCCCGCAGGGCCACTCTCCGGCGGTACGCGACAAGGGAGCGCCCGTGCGACTCCCCGAGAACACCTGACAACGCTCGTTAAGACGCGAAATCTCACCGCACTCCACGAAACGCGAAACTCTAAGTTATACAGGGTGTCACAATATCCGCGGCCTTGATGGCCGCCGCCCGATCTCGCGCCCCCGCGGTCGCGATCCCCAGGAGGCCGAATTACGCGATAGATCGCGGTACAAGAACCTCCGGCGCACGGTTCTGCCGTCGCGAGGCCCCTTGCGTCCGACACCGACCGCCTACACCAAAGGCGAATACTCGCGAAACTTGGTCGCGAGCCGAATAACCGCGAGACTCTAATTACGCCGTTTCTGGCGACTTTTTTCCGCCGCGTCCGGCGTACATCGCGTCCGACGATTTTCACTAACACTAAACCAAACACCAAACCAAATTGCTCGGAAAAGTACGCGTTCGCGATACGCGATATCCCGAAAGACGGCGGTCGGGGTGAGACGAACACGGCACTCGCGGTTTCCCGTGGCCGTTCACACACTAATTTCGGCTAGGGCAACCTCACCGGATCCGCTGTCCCCTCGTCGACACCGTCGGGTCCTGGTCCCAGGGCGCCGGGTAGATCGGCCTTTTTAGCGGCACTCAAACTTGATCGCGATATTTAAGTAAATTGCGCGAGACGACTTTACGCCTTGGCGGACGACCCAGAAGAGATCGAGCGATCCGCTCGATGGAAAATCGAGAGCGCACCCCTCCATGGGGTTGCGCGGTAATCAGGCGCAGCGTCGCGACCAATCGGGGCCGACATACGGCGGATCACGCGCGGGTATTAGCCAATTTTCGGCGGGGTCCTTCAAACGCTGTTCGGCGTCCCTTCGCCTGGCGGATTCCGTCGCCCGGTGGTTTGTTCTCTCCGGCGGGGTTCCCTTCGTTGGCCGGTTTCCTCGCGGACCTGGGGACGCTGGCCAGGCGCCCCCGGCCCTCTTAGAGGTCCGGGATTGTTGCGGGTAGCCCCTGGTGATCTCGTGGTGCCACGCGTGTCCGCCCCGCGCCCCGTGGTCGTATCACTCGCCCGTCTTGTGACGTCCTCGGGCCGCCTCTCCCGTCGCCGCCGGTCCCGCTCCAGTCGTCGTCTTCCTTGTCCATCGTTGAGGCGCGGTGCCTCGGTAAGGTGCCGCGTTTTCATACAAAAAAAAAAAGGAAATAAATACGCGCAAATGCTCCATTTCGGAGGCCCCCTGGAGATTCCGCGATTGCTCTCCTGGATCGTCGCGGGCGCGAACCCCGCGCCCTGTGACGGCGGCGCACAGTGGGCCAGAATTCAAAAAAGCTGGCCAAAAGTCAAATTTTCAAGTATTTAATAGAGTAATCAAATATGAAATTATGTTATCTCAAATGTTTAGTGAACCAATTTATGCAATAATTATTTTATAAATATGCATTGCAACTTTAAAATACTTCTTCAAAGTCAGACAATTTTATTGCACGCGTTCCATACCATTTTACAACATGACATCGCGCTCTCTCCTACAATGATATAGTATTATATAAATTTTTTAATTCCTTTGAATGTCAACTAATAAGGTCTTATTCTAACATATAATGTAATAGAAAATGCAATATGCTGTTTTATTAATATTTATAATGTATTGTTCAAGAACTAAAAATTTTATGAACGCATATGCATAAAATTGTCAATATAAAAAGTGTGGACGCAGAGTGGCGGCATTCTTTCTTATCTCATAACAAAGATTACAAGCATAGAAAATAATAAAAAAAGAATTAGCTGCTCATAGCTGCTCCTTGAAAAATACCAAACCACAATGTGGTGGCGCGCAGTGGTAGAATCACGTAAAAGAGTCAGTCTCGCTCCGCGCGTATTGGCGCGAGACACTACCGTGTCTCTTGATATTATTACTTTATGAGATTAGTATTGACAATAGATGATAGCTTTTTTTCTTTTGTTTATTTATCGTAGTAGGTCAATTGTGTAAATATGGTTGGTCAACCGCTCAATAATGCCTTACAGCCTTAGATACAGTTAGTTCTTTGTCTTAGCTTAACTCGAAATAAAAGCACAATGTATTCGAGAAAATATAAGTTGCAGCAAAATTCACGTAATTATTCTAGAAAATAAAAGTGATTATAGGCATGGGCGGAAGCAACGTGTTCTAAATTATTTAATCGACTTGTTTAATTTGAGTATAGATGAAAATGGAAAAAAGGAACTATCAATGTATATGAGAACGCATTTATTTCATGTATACTTTAATAAATGGAGAAGTAGCATGCGTATATAACGATTTAGAGGCTGATTTATATTAATTTTAATATATTTTTGAGGTTCCTGCTGCTTTATATATATTAATATTTTAATTAATATTTTAATTAATATTTTTTTAAGGCTTCTGCTGGCTCGATTGCCAATTTATTTAATTGTGAATTAAAAGGCGTGAAAAATGACGTTTAGAAGCTAAATTATTCTTGCAAAGTATAGCGTTATTTTTTGTTTTAATGTAGTGTTTTTATATTTAAAACAATTGTTGTAGTGTTAAAATACACCGAAGATTCCTATTTTGTGATAATTTAATATGTAAAAGCAAATATTTATTTTAACTTAGCAGCTGTCAAACAGCTTGTTTTCGTCCTTGATTAACACAATTCAATTTGACATTATGTGGATTAAAGGAGTGTTTTCGGTTTATTTTTTAATTCTATTCTATCGATTACAAACGCTATCGTTATTTTATGTTGGTTTAATTATTTAATTTATAATTATAAAATGTTTTTTTAAAAAGTTTATATTATAAAACAATATAAATAGACGTTTAAAAAAAGTATAACGTTTTATTAACAATAATTTTGGTGTGTGTTGTGTTGGTGTATATTTTTTATAAATGTTAATTAATTGTTTTGGATTAAATAAAACTTTTTTTATCGTAAACAGCCACCTCAAAAAAGTATATATACTTATTTACAGTTCTTGCCATTATAATCGGAATCAGCGAACCCGAAAACCCCTTAGCACCGACTTTCATGCATATTCGATACAAAAAGGTAGTTGCCATATTGGATCCGCCATTTTGAATTTACAAGTCTTGACATCATATTCGAAATTAGCAATCTCTAAAACCCTTTAGTACCGACTTTCATGCATATTCGATCCAAAAAAGTAGTTTCAGTCGCCATATTGGATCCGCCATTTTATTTTTTGTAATTTTGACTTTTGATTCGTAATCAGCGACCTCGAAAACCTTAGTATACCAATTTCATTTAAATTGAATAACGCCTTCATATTTGGCCAGCTTTTTTCAATTCTGGCCCACTGTGCGGCGGGCGCTGCCAGGCGCGGCAA